>CABHPP010115542.1:13664-40908 GCA_902168425.1 Peromyscus attwateri
TGTGTGTGTGTGTGTGTGTGTGTGTGTGTGTGTGTGTGTGTGTGTGTATGTTGCTAGGGCTGAAACCCAGGGTCTTATACATGCTAGGAAAAGCACTCTACCATTGAGACATGCCTAGCTTCTATGAATTTATTCTTTGTTGTTGATTTTTTGAGACTAGGTCTTACAATGTAGTTCAGGCTGGCTTAAAACTCACTATATAGCCCAGGTTGGCCTTACACTTATAGCAATTCTCCTGTCTCAGCTTCCTGAGTACCAGCATTATAGACAATGAGCCACCATGCCTGGCTCCTATAAGTTTATTATTATAAATAATATGAAATTATGATTTATGGCAGCAAAGGTGGGACATGACAGCACATGCCTTTAATCCCAGCTTGGGAGGCAGAGGCGGGTGGATCTCTTTGAGTTCAAGGCCAGCCTGGTCTACAGAGTTAGTTCCAGGACAGCCAGGGATGTTACTGAGAGACCTTGTCTCAATAAACAAACAAATAAAAAGCAAAGTGGTGGAGAGGGACAGCAAGGGAACAAACTGTGGTTTGCCAAAAAGGGAGGGCCAGTAAAATGGCTCAGTGCTAACCCTGACACCTGAGAACCAATCCCCTCTGACCTCGAGACACACTATGTCATGTGCACACAGCTCCGCAAGGTAAATAGAATAAAAATTTAAATCTGGAGTGGAGAAATAGCTCTGTGGCTAAGAATTGGTACTGTTATTTGGGAGGGGGCGGGGGTTGAGACAGGGCCTCTCTACAAACCCCTGGCTATCCTGGAACTCACTCTGTAGACCAGGCTGGCCTTGAACTCCCAGAGATCCACTTGCTTCTGCCTCTGGAGTGCTGGGGCTAAATGTATATGCTATGCCTGGCTTAAAGCCAAGTTCCATTCTCAACACCCACAGTGAGTGACTCATTGTCACTTGTAATTCCAGCTCCAGGGAACGGAACACCTCTCTCTGACCTCCGTAGCCACACACAGATACAAAATAAAAACTTATAAAAACAAAACAAGTCTTAAAGTTTTCTTTCTCCTCTGCTCCCCACCCCCACCCCCACCCCGAGACAGGGATTTTTCTGTGTAGCCTTGGCTGTCTTGGAAATAGCTCTGTAGATGAGGGTGGTCTTGAACTCACAGAGATCTGCCTGCCTCTACCTCCTGAATGCTGGGACTCTGGATGTGGGGCACCATCACCAGGCTAAATCTTAAGAAAGTTAAAAGGAAGTGAAACAAACACAGCTTTGTGAAAGCTAACGCTAACAATTGCTTGGTGGGAGGAAGGGCCCGCCTGTGGTTTCAACCAGTAGATCCAGTTTAGGGATTCTCCTCAGCTACACTTGGCATCTTACAGGCCGGAGACTCCTAATCATCTCGTCCTCTCACCGCCCTGCTTACACTGTGCTCCCAGTTCTGTTTAATCCCACTTGTCTCTAGTCACTAGTGTATCATGAGTTACTCATGGCCAAGGACTTTGGTTTTTTCACATCCTCGTCCCTAGTGACTGGCACACAGTGAATAGTAAATGCTTGCTAAATGAATAAAGGAGTGGAAGAAATTTGAAGGGGCAGGGAAGTGGGCTTGACTCAGAACCAGAGAGGCGCTGACAGGAAAACTGCCCTGAGTTTACTCAGCTGCTAACAAGGCCAGAGAGGAGGCAGGCAGTGCCAACTCATTACTGATGGCTGAGGAGTAGCCTCTTTCCTAAGGCCAGCTCCTTTGACCTCTCCCTTTGCGTCTATTTTGGCTGCCTTTGCAAGAAACCTACACTATTCTTCCGGGTATTCCTTCTCTTAGATGTCTAAATACTAAAAATACTTTACTGTTTCTTATGTTTGAAATGATTGTTTATCAACACCATTTGCCTATCTGTTTTATTTATTTATTTTATTTTCTTCTATAAAGAGTTATAAATGCTAACTGAATCTATTCTCAACCCAATGACTTCCATAATGCCAGGCCACTAATGATCTAGAAGTCACCACATCCTGTGGCTCTCTTCAAGTATCACAACTGAGTTTCCTCTTGCATTCAACTCTGCTGGCAACTCCCCCTTTCCAGTGCTGACTAGTGTGAACCTGAGGCCTTGCTTACTCTACCACCAAGCTTTATCCACAGCCCTGTCCACACTACTGTTGTGTGTGTGTGTGTGTGTTTTGAGATAAAGTCTCATATAGCCCAGGCTAGCCAAAAAACTTACTATGTAGCCAAGAATAGCGTTGAACTCTGATCCCCCTGTCTCTTTCTTCCAAGTGCTGTGATTATAGGTCTGTGGCACTCTACCCAGGGCCATTAATTACTTCTTGAAACATTCTTTTGGATTAAGTAGCACCAGAATATTTGGTTTTTCTCCTACTCTATGGCTACTTCTTGTTTATCTTTGTAGATATATTTTTTATTGGTATAGGAATGTTAGAATTCTTTTGAGCTGGAATGAAATCTAGCTCTATTTCTGTCCCTACTTTATTCTCTTTGGCTAAGTGACAGAATCCATGCCTATGGCTTCAATGACCATCTAAAATTAGATGAGTTCCTAGGAGTTTCTTAAGTTCTAATCTCTTCTGACCTATTTGTCCCCATCTCCACTTCCCACTTGCCATTCACTCTGCACTATGGCATGGTTTCCCTCTGCCCAGTTTACTAATACCCAAGCATTGCCAAATCCAATGACAACTTCATACTTATGTTCCTTAACCTCTCTGAGGCATGGGACACACTGAGCCACTCTCCTGAAATTTCTCCTTATTTGGAAGTACTTTCTCAATTTTGGATGACTCTTTCAATCATTTTTAGGGGCTCTTCTACCTGCTTCTTGGAACTGGCTTCTACAAGCTGAGAAAGGTGGATATGATCAAGATACACTGACATTGCCTAGGGGGCTGGAGAGATGGTTTAGTACTTAACAGTACTTGCTGCTCCTGCAGAGAACCTGGTTCAGTTCCCAGCACTTACATGTAATTCCAGTTTCAGGAGATCTAATCTTCTGCTGGTACCAGACACTCATGTGGTGCACATAAATATATGCAGACAAACAGACACATAAAATAAATAAAATGGGCTTTTTAAAAGGTACATTGCATACATGTATAAAATTGTCAAAGAATAAAAATATCTGTAATAAATGTGAAGAAATACAAAGCCATAAACTAGCCTATTAGTAATGGGCAACCGATGCCACATTAGGTGGAGCTGGAAGGAAATCAAGCAGAAGCTCAAGAATGTTGTGCCCCACTACTCACCTGTCTTGCGGCAATGAGGGGGAGCGATGCCCCCCTTACCCCTGAGCCTTACAGCCTGCAACAGATGAGAGAACTGACCCTCCCCCTTAACAGCTGCAGCACTTAGGAAAGCGGGTCCTGCTTCTCGCCTAGACAGGACAGCAGAGCTGTCCGGGTATTTGGAGGTGTGGGTGACCCAGCGCCGAGGTTGTGAGCAGAGAGTTTGTCTCTATTACTCATCTGACATGTGGCAGCATGGGTGGAGGAGAGATGCCCCCCATCCCTCCCATCAACGCCTGAGACAGGTGGAGGAGCTGGTCATGAGGTCATAAAAGCAGGACAGCTGTCCCTACTCCTCACCAGCTGCAGCCCTGGGAAGAGTGGCCCCTGTACCTCACAGGGGTAACACAATAGAACTGGCCCTGATGGTGTAGGTGTAGAAGAGCAGACCCTGACAGTGTGAAAGCAGAACTGGCTCCACCCCTCACTCATTGCTGCAAGAGGTGAATTAGCCAGGGCAATGCTAGAGCTCATCCTGGTAATGAAGACAGGAGAACTGGCGGGCTTACCAACCCTACAGCAGCCCAGGCCCAGAATCAGGGTTATGACTTGACCGGCCCCAACATCCATCCCATCTACAATCTGCTGGTGCTGTGGGATGGTCTTTCTGTATGCTGTGAATATGTGTTGCTACTATTGGTAAATAAAGAAGCTGTTTTGGCCTATGGCAACACAGGATATAGCCAGGCAGGAAATCCAAGAGAGATACAGGGAGAAAAAAGACAAGAGTCGGAGAGATGCTGTGAGCTGCCAGGGGAGCAAGATGTAATAGAACACAGGTAAAGCCATGAGACACATGGCAATACATAGATTAATAGAAATGGGTTAATTTAAGATGTAAGAGCTAGCTAGCCATAACCCTGAGCCAAAGACCAAACAGTTTGTAATTAATATCAAGCCTCTGAAAGATGATTTTATAAAAACAGCTGCTGCCTGGGCGGGACTGGGCGGGACAGAGAAACTTCAGTCTACATGCTGGAGCATGTGAAGAAACCTGATCCGCAGACCTAAAGCTGCAGGATCTCCACAACACAGGGCAACAACAGGATATCCAAGTAGCGTCCCAGTGAGGCGCAGCATTGATAGTGCAGCAGAAACCAGAGGCCTTGAATCAAACCACTGACTCTTTGCAATGAACACTTGCACGTAAAGACATATGGACAAAGGGCTACACCACACTGCAGCTTCCATGATGAGATTTTTAATTTTTTCCCTTTTTTTCTTTTCCCTTCTCTTAAATTTTGTTTTATTTTGGGGGGGGGTGTTGCAGGGGTGGAGGGTGGATACAAAGGGACAGGGAATGAATGGGATCAAAATACACGATTCATTTGTTGTTTGAGACACTCTCACTTTATAGCTCAGGCTAGCCTAGACCCTACTATGTAGCCCAGGATGACCTCAAACTTATGTCAACCCTTGTGCCTTGACCTTCTGAGTGCTGGGATTGTAGGTGTGAAACACTGTGTCTACCTTCATTTTGTTTCTTTTTTGGTTGTTGTTTCTTTTTTTTTTTTCAAGACAGGGTTTCTCGGTGAAACAGTTCTGGCTGTCCTGGATCTCCCTCTGTGAACCAGGCTGGCCTCGAACTCACAGACATCCGCCTGCCTCTGCCTTCCAAGTGCTGGGATTAAAGGTGTGTGCCACCACCACCTGGCTCATTTTGTTTCTTATGGTAAAAAAATGGTGAACCATGATCTGACCCCTCTTTTTGGTTGAAGCCTCTCCTTGCCTATTGAAGGCAGAAATTAATATCATTTATCCCCTTTCAAATTCCCCAGAAGTTAATTCAGTATCAAATGTTTAATTTCTCTAAAGCAACAGCTACTTAATAAAGTTAATAAACTCACTTCGCTTGAGGCTGGAGGTTATAGCCGAGTGGCAGATTTCACATACAGCAGGCTTGAGACCCTTGGTTCTGTCCCCAGTACCACAAATACGTCAGTATCTGAATAAATAAATGTAGCTTCATACTTGAGTGAAGTCAAAATTTATTGACAGCGATACAAAACAAGCTAAGACTGAAAGCTGCCATTTAACAGATATTGGTGTAGTTTCCTTCCTGGAGAGGGTATGTACTCAAGTCATCATACCTAAGATAAAACAAAGACTAGATTGTCAGCAACTAACCAAGGACTACACTTTACCTATTAATAGGGAGAAAATGCTAAAGGCAAAACGAGACATTTACAAATATTTTTTGATGCTAAGTTCACAGAAGTAAACAAAACAAGCTATAATTACAAAAACTTCAGACACAGGATATAGAATTAACGTGACTATTTAAAAATCTTTTCCATCAGCCATCATTTGCTCTATCCTCCACTCTACTTGTGCTACAATTACATGCTTGTTGCTTCTACACTACAGAGTCAACAGTTATCACCAACAATGCAAAACAGTTCGAGCCCAACGAGACTTAGTGTGCTTCCACGCCACTCAAACTAAGCCGCTCCAAGCCAGGATTAAGAACACCTGCTGATTTTAGCCCCTGCTCCTTTTCTGCTTGTGACATACAAAGTTAAGTCCTTACTTGACATTTTTTTGCTTGCAATGCTCTTGCTACCATCTTTTTCTGAGACATTAAAATTAACTTGTGAAAACTGCAAAAAACAATGAAATTGTACTTCCGATTCTGAGCCTGCAATCTTTTCCTGCTTAGACACACTACACTCCTCTGCAGTGCATCCCACCAGCACAGCGACTCCTTTTCTTGTTCTCTGTTCCTCTGCCCTGAAGGCACTTCTGGATAGCATAATACGTGCTCTTTGGCTGCCTGGACAGTCAGGACACCTATGGCCATTGGGACTTCTCACTCCTCTCCTCCTTCTTTTCTATGGCTAATACCACTTTCCTGCTTTTTGTCCACAGGTGAATCTCCAGGCTTGATGTTGTCATCAGAGGGACAGAGTCGATTTCGGCTTCGAGCTCCTGGTTGGTAAAGCTGCATTGCTGGACGATCCTGAAAGCAAACACAAAATATTCACACTACAACACTGTTACTCCTCTTCAACGTGGCTGGTTTCAGAGCCCTAAATTATACATCCATATACTCCCAAACCAAGTCAGACCTGAATGTGTGCTATGTAATAACTTCCCATTTCCTGTATCTGAAAAGCAACCATTTTGAAAGGAGGGATTGAAACTAGACCTTGTGCATGGTAGGTAAGTGCTCCACAGAGCTGTATTTCTAGCCCTTTTTCTATTTATTCTGAGACAGACTATCACTAAGTTGCCCGGGCAGGCCTTGAACTTAGTATCTTCTTGCCTCAGCCGTTCGAGTAGGTAAGACTGCAGGTCATCAACACCAGCTATAGTTGCTGTCACTTCTTTATTTAAGACAGGGTTTCTCAAAACAAACAAACAAACAAACAAAAAACAACCAGACAGAGTTTCTCTGTGTAGACTTGGCTGTCCTAGAACTCACTCTCTAGACCTGGCTGGCCTCGAACACAGAGAGCCACCTGTTTCTGCCTCCCAAGTACTGGGATTAAAGGCATTCGGCACCATACCCAACTTGCAGTCACTTAAGAATTACCTTACATGTCTGGTGTAATATTTTGAGAAATCTACTGCCTAGTTTTAAAATATTTTTATTAATTCTTTGAGAATTTCATACATGCATATAATGTATTTGCCTAACTTTTAAAGCCATCTCAGGATTACCTAATTAACTCTTAATTTTTAAATGTCAAAACTACAACAATCAACGGTGTAGTAGTTTGAACGTAATTAGCCCCCATAAGCTCACAGGGAGTGGCACTATTAGGAGGTGTAGCTTTGCCGGAGTGGGTATGGCCTTGTTGGAGGAAGTGTGTCACTGTGGGGGGCAAGCTTTGAGGTGTCATACATGCTCAAGACATGCCCAGTAAGACACTCAGTTCACTTCCTGTTGACTGCAGATCAAAGATGTAGAATTCTCAGCTTCTTCTCCAGCACCATGTCTGCCTGCATGCCACCATGTCCCACCATGGTGACAATGGACTGAACCTCTGAACTGTAAGCCACCCAATTACATGTGTTATAAGAGTTGCAGTGGTCATGGCGTCTCTTCAGAGCAATAGAAACCCTAACTAATAAGTAAAAGGGCTAAGCTGTAGCTCAGTAACAGATTCTTGCCTAATCTGTGCAAAGCCAGGGTTAGATCCCCGGCCCTCGGAGAAAAAAACTCTGGAGAAACCTCAACAATTACCTGCTTGTCATTCTCCACCAGTAAACTGCCCTTTTGGTGGGAGAGGGAGAACAGGACCTAAGGTAGCCCAGACTGACCTTCAATTTGAAATCCTCCTACCTCAAACTTCTGAGTGCTGGGATTACAGACGCAAGCCACCATGTCCCATGTAATAAATTCACTGTAAAATCCAACACTACCTAAAAATATGTTTAGGATGGGCTGGGGATTTAGCTCAGTGGCAGAGTGCTTGCCTAACAAAGTCTTGAGTTTGATCCCTAACACAGCAATATATGTAATAGATATAGATATGGACATTAATTTAGAATGAAAACTTTGGCCAGTGAGATAGCCCAGTGGGTGACTTTGATCCCAGGGACCACAAAGAAAAAGGAAAGAGCCAACTCCTGCATTGAATTGCACACATAGGTGTGTATGCTTATGTACACACACACACACACACACACACACACACACACACACACACACACAAATTAAATTTGAAAATAAAAAGCATGGAAATGCCCCTGAAAATTATGAGGTTAGACTCTATATAAATTGCCAAACTTTTTAAAAAGTGAAATCTCACTGTGTTGTCCAGGCTGGTCTTGAACTCCTAGGGCTCCCGTGATCTCCTTGCCTCAGCTTCCCCAGTAGCTGGGACTACAACTTTGCTACTGTACTTAGCTAAAAACATGTGCTCAAATGTAGGTACAACCCACCACCCGAGCAGGTGGCACTTTAGAATCAGATTCCTCAGTAAGCCAACAAAATCATGGCCTTGGACCCTTAATTCAAGTCCTATGTTTGCTTTATGACTGTTTGACCCTAGAAATCTTGTAAGCCATTTTAAGAATTTAGCAAGTGGTGGGCTGGGGATATGGCTCACATGATACAGTCCTTGTCTAGCATGTGTGAAGCCCTGGGTTCAATCAGAGCATAAACCAGGCATAGTGATACAAGTGTATAATTGCAACACTTGGGAGGTAGAGGCAGGAAGATCAGAAGTTGGAGGTCATCCTTAGTTACATACTGAGTTTGGGGCCAGCCTGGGCTACATGTCTCAAACAAAACAATAAGAAAACCAAACCCACAAAAATAGTAATACAGAATAATAATAACAAAAAAAGAATTGGGGTGTATGACTCAGTAGAACACAAGCTTTGCATGCACAAACCTCTTATTCAAGGTCAAGGAGCTCCCTATCCCCTCAAAGAAAATTCAACAAAAAATTATAGGCCTTCCTTACCCTTTCTTCCTGATATGAAAGCTAACCCTAAAGTGTTACTCTTCGTCTGTATGTGGTGCTGTGGATTGAACCCAGGGCCATGTACATGCCAGGCAAGTACTCTAACACAAGCTATGTCCCCAGCCCTAAAGCACTATTCCTAATTAAGTAACTGTAGCAAAATATTTCACTGCTTTCACAAGATGAAATGTTCAAATACTTGAGACCCCTGTATAATATTTCAAGATATAGATAACAGGGCTTCTAGTGTGCAAAGCCACAATGAATTGAACACCAAGGATAAAGAGCTGCTAATAGCAAGTTAGAATGCAATGAAGATGTCTAAAGCAGGCACTGTCTCCCATCTATAATGCCAGCAGTTGAGAGGGCAGGGCAAGAGGATCGCCTTGAGTTCCAGCCTGGCTGTCTTATGTAGCAAAACCCAGTCTCAAAAAACAAGGTGGGGTGCAGGATGTGGCTCAGTTAGTAGACTACTTGCTTAGCATGTACAAGGCTCTTGGTTTGATTCCCAGCACTCAAGAGGTGGTGTCAGGAAGATCAAAAGTTCAAAGTTATCCTCAGCTACATATTAAATTTGAGACCAGCCTAGACTACATGAGATCACGTTATAAACAAATAAACAAATGAAGATTCCTAAGTCTATGTGTTCTTAAGGACTAAACAAGACACAATGATAACCTCTAGATACTACTGGGACACCAATCTCTACTCTCAACACTGGGACACCAATCTTTACTCTCAACACTGGTAAATAAAGGGAAATAAAGTGTTTATTTCCTTTTCTTGCATAACAAGCTAATGGTATTAATATTTCATGTTTTTTTTCACCCTTATTCTAAAACAAGGTCTCACTATGTAGCCCAAGGTGGTCTCAAACTCACAATCCTCCTGCTTCAGCCTCTTGAGGGCTAGGATTACAGGCATGCATCATACCTGGCTTTTTCAACTTATAAAAAATTATGTTTGGCTGGGTGGTGGTGGCGCACACCTTTAATCCCAGCACTCGGGAGGCAGAGGCAGGCGGATCTCTGTGAGTTTGAGGCCAGCCTGGTCTCCTAAGCGAGTTCCAGGAAAGGCGCAAAGCTACACAGAGAAACCCTGTCTCGAAAAACCAAAAAAAAAAAAAATTATGTTTATTTGGGTATACACACACCATATGAAGGTCAGAGGAATAACCTGTAGGAGTTGATTCTTTCTTTCTACCACGTGGGTCCCAAGGATTGAATTTGGATTGTCTAGCTTGGCAGCAAGCACTTTACCCACTAAACCATCTTGCTGGCCCCTTGTCAGCCCTTTATCTTGAAAAGCTTTAAATCAACTAAAATATTTTATAAAATTAGTGCAGTGAATACTACATATCCTCCTCCTGGGATTCACCAAATAGTAACATTTTGTCACATTTGCCTTTTCTGACTTTAATGTACGGGTACACATTCTTTTCACACATTATTTTCTTGCAAAATCATTTAAGAATATTTCAATATTTCAGCTTGTATTTTCAAGAATAAGGGCAGTTGTTATTGTTCAATCATGACATCTTTTTCCCCCGAGAGGGTCTATTAAGAAAGATTTAAACCAGGCGGTGGTGGCACACGCCTTTAATCCCAGCACTCCACTCGGGAGGCAGAGACAGGAGAATCTCTGTGAGTTCGAGGTCAGCTTGGTCTACAAAGCAAGTTCCAGGACAGGCTCCAAGGCTACATGGAGAAAGAAACCCCTGTCTTGAAAAACCAAAAAAAAAAAAAAAAAGAAAAAGAAAAGAAAAAAATTTATTTCAAGATTTATTTATTTATTTATTATGTATAGTTTTTCTGTCTGCATATATTCCTACACACCAGAAGAGGGCACCAGATCTCATTATAGATGGTTGTGAGCCACTATGTGGTTTCTGGGAATTGAACTCAGGACCTCTGGAAGAGCAGCCAGTGCTCTTAACCTCTGAGGCATCTCTCCAGCCAAGAAAAACATTTAAATACAGATTTAAGCATGTATGTTAACAAAGGGGGAGATAGCCCGGTGGTGGTGGCGCACGCCTTTAATCCCAGCACTTGGGAGGCAGAGCCAGGTGGATCTCTGTGAGTTCGAGGCCAGCCTGGTCTACAGAGCGAGATCCAGGATAGGCACCAAAAGTACACAGAGAAACCCTGTCTCGAAAAAACAAAACAAAACAAACAAAAAAAAAAAAAGGAAAGGGGGAGAGATGAGCAAGGCACAAGGGTACATACCTCTGACTGAGGAGATGGGGAGGAAGGAGGATCAGGAGTTCAAGGCCAGCCTAGGCTATACAGTAGTTAAGGTCAGCATGAGTTACATGAAATTCTGTCTCAAACAAATGATTCAAAAATGGAAAAGAGAGGAGATGTAAGAAGATGGCTCGGCAGTTAAGAGCACAGGCTGCTCTTTCAGAGGATTTGGGATCTGTTCCAGTATACATGTGGTGGATCACAAATATATGTAACTCCAGGTCTATGGTATCTGATGGTCTCTTCTGGCCTCCTCAGGTACTGAAACAGGGTACACAGACACACATGTAGGCAAAGCTACCACACACATCATCATCATCATCTAAAAATAAGTCATTAGTGATAAAAAGGGGGAGGAAGAGGAGGGAAAGAGACATGTACGAGAAGGGGAAGTGGTACACATCCTCAAGTGGGCACAGGCTTCACAAGAGCCACTCAACCATACACCATCCTAAAGTAATGGTTCCCAACCTTCCTAATGCTGCGACCCTTTACTACAGTTCCTCATGCTGTGGTCACCCCCAACCATAACATTATTTTCATTGCTACCTCATAACTGTCATTTTGCTACTGTTATGAATCATAATGTAAGTATTTTTGGAGACAGAGATTTGCCAAAGTGTCATGACCTACAGGTTGAGAAGTGGAAACCCATTTATCACAGGTGCACATCTGTAATTTTAGCACTCTGGAGGCTTAAGCAAGATTGCCGTGAGGTCAAGACCAGCCTATGTTACACAGCAAAACTCTGTGTCCTTATAAGTCAACTAACAACAAAATAGGATATCCAGGCAGCATATTCTTCCTAATGTGACATAAAGGGAAGGGAACATAGCATCGCTTAAGAATATTCTTGCCCAAGACTGAGTGTGAGTATATTCGAAGTCTCTAGATCAGGGCATACCAGGTGTTTTGTTTATTTTGTTTTTGTTTTTGAGAGAGGGTCTCACTATGTAGCCTTAGCTGGCCTGAAACTCACTGTTTAGACCAGGCTAGCCTCAAATTTGTAAAGATCTACCTGCCTGTCAACCTGCTCCTGCCCCCTGAGTTCTAGGATTAAAGGTGTGGACCACCATGCCCAGCCCTTTTAAAGATTCATTTTTATTACTTTTAACTGTGGGGTGTGTGTGTGCATGTGTGTATGTATGTGCAGTTGCCTACAGAGACTGGGGTTATAGGTGTCTGTGAGCACCTGACATGGATGCTAGGAACTGAACTCCAGGACTCTGGCAAAGCAATGTCCATCCTTAACTGCTAAGCCATCTCTCCATCCCCAAGTTTGTTTGTTTGGTTTTTGTTGTTGTTGTTGTTTTTAAGTAAATAAGATTTGCTTGGAATACTGCCTTACTCGGTTCATTCTTTTTTTTTTTTCCTTTTTGCAGTGCTAGGATTGAACCTAGGGCCTCCTACAGTCTAGGCAAGCACTCTTAACCATTGAGAAATACTCCCAACTCCAAGATCATTTTTATATACATAATGTTGGTTTTCTTAACCAAGTTTAGCTGCTATGTCAGAGACTATATGGCTGATACAGCTTAATATCTTTACCAGCTGGTCCTTTCTAGAAAAGTTTGCTGATTGCCAGCCTAGATTTGACTATTATTTTCACTTTAAAATTGTTTAGTTAATTGTAAATGTTTAGTGCTAAGTTGTCTACCATAGTACCAGCATTTAATTACTAACTATAAAAGACACATAGGATGTATATGGTCAATGAGGTCACAATACTATAATTTGCCGATCTTCGATCTGAGAAGATCCATAAGACAAACTGGTTTCTGCAACAAACAATTCAATGTCAGGGAAACAAAAGGAGACTGGATAGATCAAAAGAGAATTCAACCACACACAATTTAACTGTTTCAGACACACACGTTCTATGAACTTTGTTCATAGCCCCTATTTAAGAAGACATTAATGATGCAACTGGGAAACTCTGAATATGAATAAATAGGATATTAAGAAATTACTGTTTGGCCGGGCGGTGGTGGCGGCATATGCTTTATTTAATCCCAGCACTCGGGAGGCAGAGCCAGGCAGATCTCTGTGAGTTTGAGGCCAGCCTGGTCTATAGAGCAAGATCCAGAACAGGCTCTAAAACTACACAGAGAAACCTTGTCTTGAAAAAAAAAAATTACTGTTCATTGGTTAAGGGCACTTGCTGCCAAGCTTGACAACCTGAGTTCAATTCCCAGAACCTACATGGTGGAAGGAGAGAACTGACTCCCACAGATTGTCCTCTGACTGTTACTCATGCACTGAGACATATGTGCACTTGCACACACTCATGTACATGCACACACAAAATAAATGAATAAATTGTAACAAAAGGCTGGGTGGTGGCGGCGGCGGCGGCGGTGCACGCCTTTAATCCCAGCACTTGGGAAGCAGAGCCAGGTGGATCTCTGTGAGTTGGAGGCCAGCCTGGTCTACGGAGTGAGATCCAGGACAGGCACCAAAACTACACAAAGAAACCCTGTCTCGAAAACAAACAAAAAAGTAACAAAAGAAAATGAAAATTCCACAATAGGGACTGGGGGTGAAGGTCACTGGCAGAAAGCTTGCAAGGCCCTGGGTTCAGTACCTAGTTAGGGTGGGGAGAGTGCATTTCTTTGCATTTATACTTGTAAGAATGGGGGAAGCAACCCTCATAAAAAAACTGAAAAGCAGCACCTTGTTCCTTATGCGGTCTCTCTTAACCACTTCCTCTTTCCTTTCAGTTTTTTCTGAGGTGCATATTGATTCTGTATTCTCACTCTTCTTTCCTTTATCTCGAAGTGCTTCTTTCTCTCGCTTCAGCTCCTCCTCCTTCCGTTTGAAAGCCTTCTCTTTCTCATAGCGCTCCTTCTGCTGCTGCCTCCGCCGTTCTTCCTCTTGCCGCTTCAGCCTCTCTCGCTCTCGGACCATGCGCTCCTGATCTCTTTCATAATCCCGCTCCCTGTCTCTGTAGTCTCGGAAACTCTCCTCCTCAGGCCTGCATGGAAAACAAACAAGAGCCCTGCACATACAGCTCGGTTGACCGAGCTAATGATGTATGAAATGCCGGGGCTCAGGTCCCAGCACCATGGGCTGGCCTCAAACACCTGAGACCCATCTGAAAACCAGAACAGAACCAAGAAAGGACCCTGAGACTGAACCTTCAAGCATCCTACAATTGCAAATGCACAAACACTGTGATCCTAACCTGGCCACCCTAATGAGGGTGCACTGCTACAGCTGAGGAAAAAGTAGTAGTTTTAGAAAAACAAGCAAAACCGGAAGTCAGGGCTGGAGAGCTGGCTTACCAGTTAAGAACCTATTGCTTTTGCAGAAACCCCAGGTTTGGTTGCCAGCACCCACACCAGGAGCTCACAACCACCTGTAACTCCAGCCACAGGGGGATCTGACACCTATGGCCTCCAAGGGCACCTACACACACTAGACACATGTACAGAACTGAAAATAATATAAGTAAATCTTTAAAAAAGAAAAACCAAAGGTCATTCACCTAGATGAAAACATTAGAATATTTGAACCCTTTCCTCCTCCTCCCTCCACCCATATAAAGCAATTCACCTTTTTTTTTTCTTCTTCTTTTTTTTTTGACAAGGTCTTACCATATAATCTAGGCTGGCCTTCAAACTAGCAATCCTCCTACCTCAGCCTCCTGGTGAGTACACCAGTCCAATCAGCAAATCATTTAACTCCATGCAAGTAAAGTGCATGGTGTCTCCATCAGTGGCTAGTGATGAAACATGCCTAAGAGCTCTCAATCGCTGACTGACCTCTTCGGCTTTTCATCCCTCAGTTCGACGACATCAGAACGCTTGGGCAGAGTACAACTTTGCCCACTGGCTCTTTCTTCATTCACATTCTCCTTGTCCATTTTCTTGGCTTTGTCTCTTTTATCAAGTTCTTTTTCATCTCCTTTTTCTGGTTTCTTGAGCAGCTTTTAAAGAGAAAATTTTTATTTTGGTAAATGGGGCATTGCCTTCTGAGTCTATCAAAAATCCCACAATATACTAAATATTTTAACTTTAGACAACAGAAGGCCCCTTATCTTTGCCATTATTCTCAAACTTCCAGACAAACAACTAGTATACAATAGTGATTTACTAAAAGGATGCTAGTAGTGTGAAAGTATCATTCCTTCCACGGGAAGTGGTTTCATCATCCTGTGGCAATGGGATCAAGACTCCTTTGGTTTTAAATGGACTCTTTTGAAGGGGTTTTGAGACAGGTTCTCACTATGTAGCCCAGGATAGCCAGGAAATTACAATCTGCCTTTATCTGTCTCCCTAGTGCTAGTTAAAAGCATGCCAAACTTTTAAGTGAGTCAATTTTTTTGTTTTTGTTTTTCTTATGTGTATAAACTTGTAATGCCAAATACCTTGATCACCAAAGGAGAGATCCATTGTGGGAATGATTCTGCCTTAAGCCTGAGAATAACATATTTATGATGGTATAATCACATTATCACTAAAGATAAATAGCAGTAATTACTTGGCATTGGATTTTTACAATCCCAAAGCCTTATACAATAGTGTTGAAATTCCATCTCTACTCAGTACCACATATGCCACTCTCTCTGACATCATTGCTATAAAGAGGTATCATAGATACCCCTGCTAGGTGTTGGATAGGCAGAGATTCTTAGGCAAAACAAAATATCGCAGTAAGTGCATCATAAGAGGTTCATCTCAGGGAGAAGGCATCATGCAAGTCACCAAGCAAAAGGCAAATGAACCACAGGACTTAAGCATGAGCTACTTCAGCACACACAGCCACTACAAATGGGAATCCGAAATGGACACAAAGAAGGTCCCAAAGGAAACCGAGGGCAGATGTGCAGGTTTCATTTGAAGTGTTCTGATTTCTCTAACGAACATCTACCTGTATTAGATACCAAGATGTTCACTCCTCTAATAACATTAGAGAAGCTCTCCAGCATGGCTGGCTCTACCTTCTGTCTGTCTTGCTCATCATGGGGACGGGCAAGTCAAATTATTTGTGGCATGGTAGACAGAGACTCAGCTGGAAGGAACTAAGGTGGACCTTCCCCTGTATCAGCAATGATGAGTCCAAAGGAGACTCAGGAAACCCCAGCTCCCCAAACTGCTGTATTTCCAGAAAATAGAAGAAGGTGACCAGGCTGTCATATCTGTGAGATGCTCTCAGACTTTCTGAGGGTCTAGCTGCGAGTACGTCTCTGGGATGTTCACTGGAGCAAGGGCTGCCCAAGCCATGCCCTTGGGAAGGAAGCAGCAAGGCTGAGATCTTTCTACAGGTTTTCCTCTTCCTACATGCAATGTAGCAATAAGCGCCTGCTGATCACAGATTCCTAGATGCAAGACAGTAACTCGGGAATCACATGAGAGGGGAAAGCACTTAAGGCAGGGTATTAGTCAATACTCTTCCCTGCCAGTTAGGAGAGGCATATAAAAAGATGAGAAAGCACTATATAAACTGACTTTCCTCTGAACCTGCATTGCTAAGGCTTCTGGGTACACAGCAGAGCATCAGGGTCACTTGGGCGCCCTCTCTTTTAGTCTATCCTATTTTATTGAAGTAGGTGCTGGAACTGCAGGCCAGGCTGACTTCACACTAAACCCTTCTGCCTTAATGAATCACCATGCCTGGTTTGGGGTTTCCTTGTAAAGACAGATGTCAAATAGCTCAGCTTTCACAAAGACCCAAGTCAATCTGAAGGGGTTTCAACACGGAACACTACCACCACCACCAAAAGTTCTTATTAGCTAAGACCTGTGTGTACGACATGATACTAGGTGCTCTGTATCATGTACTTGATCCTTACATTTTTCTGATTCACAGCTTGTAACAGAAACCTGTGTACCTGAAGACAGTGGAAAACAAACAGATGAGGCAACTTCATGTATCATTTATGAAAGAAAAGCTGAATAAAACCCCAAATTCATGCAAGCCAAGCCTAAGTCCAGGAACTGAGAGACTAGCAACCCACATAGCAAACATTATTAGTGACTTGAACAAAAGAGATCTGCAATGAAGGACGACAGCATTGGGTAACTACTGAATCCTTCTAAGTCATCTGAAGCTTTAAACTTAATACTATTAATATAATGGGAAATCTCTTTATTTCGATAACCCACCCCCAAAAGTGCAAAAACAAAACAAAACTTGCAACAACACAAGGCTCATGCATAAACAGATACATGCAGTTTTCAGTGACATGCAGTCCGTTTCGTTATTTTCATACCTTAATCTTTGGTTCGTCCTTTATTTTTTCCCTTTCTGGAACTCTCTCTATCTTCTTTAGCTTTTCTATATCTTTTCTTTTTCGTTTCTCCTCTTCTTTCCATTTTCTTCTCTCTTCTTCTCTTTGTCTTTTCCTTTCTATTTCTCGTCTCCTTCTTTCTTCCCTCTTTTCTTCTCTCATTCTCTAGAAATACCAACACAATCCTTCCAATTACATAGGTACCACAAAGCCCCCACTAGCCACAAAGGCATTATGGGTACCTGCTAACCCATCTGACTTCTTTCCTACTTTTTTTTTGTTTGTTTTTTCGAGACAGGGTTTCTCTGTGTAGTTTTGGTGCCTGTCCTGGATCTCGCTCTGTAGACCAGGCTGGCCTCGAACTCACAGAGATCCTCCTGGCTCTGCCTCCTGAGTGCTGGGACTAAAAGCGTGCACCGCCGCCCGGCTTCTTTCCTACTTTCTACAACATCCTTAATTCCCATCCTCTGGAGAATCAAGACTGGGACTTGTTCCCACAATTTCCTTTGTACATTCCCGAGGCTTTCAGGGTATCACAAATGTCTCTGGGACAACAAAGCTCTCTCCAGGTCTGCAGGGTAAGCCCCTAGGCCCACCACCACCATGAAGATGGCCAAAGAAGCTAGATCTTCAAGGGCTAACTGTGAGAAAACAGCTACTTCTCCTGTAGGATCCTAAGGCTCTCAAATATTTATACACTGTGAACTAATAAAGAACCAGGAAAACTACAAAAATGAACACTCACCTGCTTGTTCTTCAGGAAGCTCAAAAGTGGGGTTGTCCTTTTAGCTATAAAGCATAAGCAGATTATTAATAATGTTTATCAAGCCTAGAAAGCATTTGGCTTTCAGTCATCCCCTGCTACCCACTCAAGATGGAGAAATTATACCCCTTACAAAATCCACCACTGTATTAATCCAAACAAGTTGTATAGTATTCTATTTCAAAATGCAGGCTTAAAATACATTTTTCAAAAGTGAATAAAACTGGGTGTGGTGGCACACACCTATGGAGGCAAGAGGATCAGGAGTTGAGACTATCTTTGGCTATATGGTTACATAGTTTGTGGCCAGCCTGGGATATATGACACCCTCTCAAAAAAAAGACAGAAAAAAAAGTGAATAAACTCTCATTGAAATATTGAAAGGGGGGCTGGAGAGATAGCTCAGAGGTTAAGAGCACTAGCTGTTCTTCCAGAGGTCCTGAGTTCAATTCTCAGCAACCACATGGTGGCTCACAACCATCCATAATGAGATCTGGTGCCCTCTTCTGGCTTGCATGCATATATGCGGACAGAACACTGTATACATAATAAATAAAAAAATCTTTAAAAAAAAGACAATGAAATACTGAACGGTCTGGTTGGAGAGATGGCTCAGCAGTTAAGAGGACTCTTCTAAAGGTCCTGAGTTCAGTTCCCAGCACCCACATGGCAGCTCACAATCTGATGCCCTCTTCTGGTCTGCAGGCATACATGCAGACAAAGCATCTGTATACATAAAAAATAAATCTTAAAAAAGAAATACTGAAAGTTTTTACGAGTAATTTCTAACTTGTAAGACACAAATAAGTACATTATTATTATATAGGAGCATAAGTTTGTTCAACTGGAAAGAAACTGAGGGCAGGGGTTTATGCTACAAACATCTAATCATCCTGATACCCTATTTCTACTTCTTGAATTTTATTCTAAGGAAGCTACCAGAAATGTGCTTATTCTGCATATTCACTATTAGAAATCAATCTTTAGAATTCTATTTAAGGGGGCTGCAGAGACAGCTCAGTGGTTACTGCTACTGCAGAAGACCTGAGCTCACTTCTCAGGAGCCACATCTGAATTCCAGCCTTAGGCAATCTGAAGCCTCCTGCATCTTCAGGCACCCGCACCCCTGTGCACATACCTCCTCGACATAAACATTCACAAAGGAAAAGTGGGCTGGACATGGTGACACACTAGGGAGACAGAGGCAGGAGGGTCTCTGTGATCTCTGTGAGGCCAGCATGGTCTGGAGTTCCAGGACAGCCAGGGCCACAGAGAGATCCTGTCTCAAAACAACAAACAAACAAACAAACTAAAAATAAAAAAAGAATTAAAAAAAAGAAATTTATTTAAATTCATTTTTCAACATGCTGAACAATATTAGCCTTGATGGCATCTTTTTGAACACTTATTTTTTTTAAACTTTCTTTTTGTTTGTTTAGAGATAGGGTCTAATATGGCTTAGACTGGTCTGGAACTCACTAAGTAACCAAGGATGGTCTTTTTTTTTTTTTTTCAAGACAGGGTTTCTCTGTGTAACAAGCCTGGATGTCCTAGAACTCACTCTGTAGACCAGGTTGGCCTCAAACCTGGAGATCCGCCTGTCTCTGGGATTAAAGCTGTGCGACACTACTGCTCAGCTCTCCAAGGATGGTCTTAACCTCTGATCCCTCTTCTTCTACCCCCACCCCCGAATGCTGGGATTACAAGGGTATGCCACCATTACTGTTGTTTGTTTCGTCTCTGTTTTACTTTTTTTTTGAGACAACATCCGGCTCACTAAATTACCCAACTGGCCGTGAACAAACTGTAGCCCAGGCAGGCCTTAACTTTCTATCCTCCTACCTCCGCTTCCTAAATAGCTAGGATTATGGATAATATCTGGATAAATTTCCGGGGCAAATTCCTAGGAGTGGAAATTCTGGGTCAAACACTATGTCAGCAGTTAGAGTTGGCTGCTTTCAGATTTTCAATTTTATAATAATGAACTTCAGGTTTTTAGATTACCAGGTCAATTTTTAGGAATAAGAATTTACTGCTAGGAGACACCAATTTTTCTTCCAAGGTTTACCATCGGCTGGGCATTCCGTAACAAGCTTTCAACTCTGCATGCTTGTATCCCAGCTGTGTGACACTGAGAGAGCCACTAGAACCTTGTCTCCCTCCCGGGTGCAGTGTCCCGAGCTGTGAGGTAGCTATTAACTGTGCATTCCAAGAGACGCAGTCTCAGAGAAGGGAGTGACTTCAAGATCACAGAGCTGCCAGGTCAGGCGGGAGGACACAGACTTAGGGAGGCTGATGAAAAAGCCACTGGCCAAAATCCTTTTCCTCCTTACCTATTAATTCTCGATTCTTGGCTTCTATTTCCTCCAGCAATGTCTCTGGAGTAGATGTCATTTTTTCATTGTCTGTGGCATAACTCTCCAAAAATTTCCTGTATTCTGGATCTAAATGATTATTTAAGGAACCAGAAAACAGAGACTTGAACCAACAAATAAGAAATATTATGTAGGACAGGTATTGATCTAAGAAGATACTTTTCTACTAAATGGAAGACTTAAAAAACAAAAACAAATAGAACACTCACACAAGCTAGATGACTAGGGCTATTTTGGGACTCAAATTACTGATACCCACCGTGGGAGTCTGGTGTAACAGAGCAGTCAGGAGAAATGAGAGACCATACATTAGAACACACTGACGAGAGGTGGAACACTGCTCCAGGCCTGGGATGGCAGCTCAGTTTTAGAGCACTTGCTAGACATGGGTGAGGCACTAGGTTTGAGCCCCAGAATCTCAGGAGAAAAAGAAAATCTAAGGCTCCTATGAACCCAGAGCCACACTTAAAGGAGAAATGGGAATTATAGAGTATTCATTAACAGCATGTAAGCAATTTGTGCATGGCACACCCCACTTTATGAAAACTCAACATAGGAAAGTGTGGTGTTCCAAAAAGATAAACTAGAGGCCAAGTCCTAGACATGGCTTTGGAGACTGTGGTGATTCCTGGAATTCTGTCCTACATACCTCTGTCCTAAGAAAGGGGCATAAATATACCTGAGTCATTATATTGCTTGCTTTTCCTCATTTAAAATCTGCAATATCATCAATAAAAAGCTGTGTACTCGAGTCTCTGCTGTTTTATAAAGTACTTGTTATAACAACAAATGACAAAAATTCAATAAAGGTGATTCTAAAAAATCAATCTGATATACAAAATATTGTGGCTGGTGGTTGGATAGATGGCTAAGTTTTGCCTTACATGGAAATTACGCCAGTTTTCCATTCCTAAATTTCTGTTTAGCTTAATAACTATATGTATTGTTAACTGCATATTCAAAGCTTAGATTAGACTGGCAATTTCAGTTGCTTTACATGAAGTTACTTGGAGATAAAAAGTTTTTCCTCCTTGGGTGGGGGTGTCTGTCAAGATGGTTCAGGCGTAAAGACATTTGCCGCCAAACCTGATGACTGAGTTCAATCCCCAGGACCCAAATGGTAGAAAGGAAGAACCAACTCCTAAAAACTGTCTTCTAAACTCTACACTTATGTATTCCCTCCCATCCCCATTATACACATCAATATTTTCTAAAGTTTTGGGCGGCTGGAAAGATGGCTCAGTAGTTAAGAGCATTGACTGCTCTTTCAGAGGACCTGGGTTTAATGCTTAGCACCCACATAGTGGCTCATAATCACCTATAATTCTAGTTCCAGGGGACCCAATGCCCTCTTCTGGCCTCTCCTTTCGCCAGGCACACAAGTGGTATACAGACATACATGCAGATAAAATACCCATATACATAAAATAAAAATAAATAAATAAATCTCAAAAACTTTTTACAATATTTTCAACCATAGGTCAAACCTTGTTTTAGAAAGATAATGGAAACTAAAAGTTAAATCACAGCAATGGTAGGAGGCTGCAAGGAGCAGTTAATATCATTTAAAAACTGATTTTTCTTATCATCTCCTAATCAACAGACTCAGAATGATTTACTGCTCAGTGGTCAAGACTAGATTGCTCAGTGGTGGAGGAATGAAATGCCACTAGCCAAAGAGAACAGAAACACTGTGGAAAATCCACACTCACTCTAAACAAGTCAGCAAAGCTTCCATAGGCATAAGATTTCTCATTAACTTTATTCATATGTTTTCTATTTAACATATTGGAGTCTAACTCGCAAAAGCATCATGCAAAAGGACTAAAAAAAAAAGCCAATAAACGGAGCTATACTGTACCATCATCAATAGTCCCAACTTTTGTATCTCTTTTCTTAATCTTCTTTTTTGCAGCTTTTTGAAAAGGTGCAAATTCTACGATAGCATGATATTCCTGACCTGTTTAGGGGAAAAAAAATGCCATCCTTGCTTTAATAAAGAAGATGTCAAAAGTGGGTACAAGCAAATCAGCCTACTGTTTTCTAGACCTACTTAAATGGCCGTCATTTGAATAGTCTCCCAAATGCCAAAACCCTGACTAGATTACCACAACTCTAGAATCAACACTGATAACATAAGGAAAGACACAACAGCAAGCTGGGTGTGGTGGTATATACCTATAGTCTCAACCATTGGGAAGACTGAGGCAAGAAGACTGCATGAGCCCAAGAGTTTCAGGCCAACCTGGGCGACACACAGAGCCTATCTCGATCAACATCAACAACAAATAAAAGATATGGCATAGATGTAAATGTTCACTGAAATGCAGCTTGTAAAATGTGGTATTTTGATATGTGAAAAGAAAATCTACAAATTAATTTTCATTACAAAATATTTTAGAGCATGGCATAGTGGCTTGGTGTCTATAATCTTAGCATTAGGAAAGTTAAAACAAGAGGGTCATTGAGTTCAAGGCCATCCTGGGCTGCTTAGCAAGCTCTGGTCCCAAAATCCTAACTAAACTAACAAGTATTAGAAATCTCTTAAATAAGCAAATGTAAAAAAAAAAAAACATGCTTTGGAAATAGAACACCTCACATAACCACAGCCAACCTCAAACTTTTTTTGCAGCTGACACTGTCTTAAACCCCTGATCCTCCTGTCCCCACCTCCTCCCAAACTCTGGGATTAAAGGGATACAATGCCCAGCTAGATGAGGTAAATCTAGAGACAGGAGCTCAGTATGGTAGCACATCCCTGTAATCCCAGTACTCAAGAGCAAGACTGCCATGAGTTTGAGGCCAGCATGGGATACAGAGTGAGACCCTGTCTGGGGATGGGGAGATACTAATGGTTTGGAGCTAGTTGTGGGGGTGACAGCTAATAAGTATGGGGTTTCTCATTGGGATGATGATTACAGTCTAAAATTAGATTGTGGTGATGGTTATACAACTCTGTGAATATATGAAAAAACCCACTGAACTGCATGCTTTTTTTTGTTTGTTTGTTTGGTTTTTCGAGACAGGGTTTCTCTGTGTAGCTTTGCGCCTTTCCTGGAACTCACTCTGTAGCCCAGGCTGGCCTCCAACTCACAGAGATCCACCTGCCTCTGCCTCCTGAGTGCTGGGATTAAAGGCATGCGCCACCACCACCCGGCTCCTCCGAACTGCATGCTTTAAAAGGGTATATTTTATGGTGTGTGAATTACAGAGATAGGAAGATTGCCACAAGTTCAGGCCAGCCTGGTCTACACAGACAGTTTCAAAAAGGCAAAACAAAGTAAAACAAAAATAAAAAGACTACATATTGCACAAATTAAATGATTCTGTTGATGTGAAATGCCCAGAGTAGGGAAATCCATAGAGACAAAGTAGATTAGTTGGCTGCCAGGGCTGAGGCGGAGAGTAGAAGACTGCTAACAGAGATGGGTTTCTTTGGAGATGATGAAAACATTCCAGAATTAGAAGTGATGGTTGTAGAACTTGGTGAATATACTAAACCCTACTAAATTTGCACATAAAGATGGTGAATTTTATGATGCGTGAATTATATTTCAATTGAAAAAGAAAACTGACTGTTAAAAAAATATACCAGATCATTCCCACTGAACAATGTCATACAAGGTACAAAATACTATCTTCTCAAACAAATGAATAAATTTAATTAATGAAATTAAAAAATACTATCTTCTCTTCAGTGGCATATAGACACAAACTAGAATAAAATAAGAACAGGAGTTGGGCTGGGTGGCACATACTTGTAATCCTAGTATTTAGGAGATGGAGGCGGGAGGATGAGGAATTCAAAGCTACCCTAGGCTACATGGAACCCTGACTCAAACAAGAACAAATCATGAAGGAAAGATGGCTATGAAAATCCTAATGAGGGCTGGAGAGATGGCTCAGTGGTTAAGAGCACTGGCTGCTCTTCTAGAGGTCCTGAGTTCAATTCCCAGCAACCACATGGTGGCTCACAACCATCTATAATGAGATTTGGTGCCCTCTTCTGGTGTGCAGGCAAACATACAGGCAGAATACTGTACACATAGTAAATAAATAAGTTTTTTTAAAAAAAGAAAATCCTAATGAATGCAGAATCCGACTACATGAATAACTACTATGTATTTGAGGAGTAGAAGAGATAAAAAGCAACAGGGAAGCTCAGTGGGAGACAGACTGGGGAGACAAACAAACAAACAAACACAAAAGCAGAACCAAGGCAAGGGAACGGAGGGCTACAACTAGCAGGATGCGTTTGGAATTTTTGTTTCATAACTATCAACTTAAATCATTTCAAAAGGGGTAATTTTAAGTTTGGGATGTAGCTCACTGATAGAGACAAGGCCTAGTAATGTGAGAGACCCTAGGTTTAATCCTATGAATGAACACACACACACACACACACACACTGAATTTCATGCAATAAAAAAGGCTGAAGTATACAGAAATAGAAACATAGAAACCCCTGTAAAGAGACAGTGGTTGTGAGGACACAGAATGTAAAGTATAGATAAGTCTCAGTGAAGAATACACTTTACGGGCTGGAGAGATGGCTCAGTGATTAAGAGCACTTCTTGTTCTTAGATCTGGGTTCAATTCCCAGCATCGACATGGCAGCTCACAACCATCTGTAACTCTCCAGTTCCAAGGGATCAGATGCCCTGGTCTGGCCTCTGTGGGCACCAGGCATAAATATGGTACACAGACATACACACTGGCAAAACTCATACACATAAAATATATTTTTTAAATATACACAATGTTACTAAAAAAAAAAAAAAAAAAAAAAAGCCGGGCGGTGGTGGCGCATGCCTTTAATCCCAGCACTCAGGAGGCAGAGGCAGGCGGATCTCTGTGAGTTCGAGGCCAGCCTGGGCTACCAAGTGAGTTCCAGGAAAGGCACAAAGCTACACAGAGAAACCCTGCCTCGAAAAACCTAAATAAATAAATAAATAAATAAATAAATAAATAAATAAATGGTAAAAATTGTTTAAAAAAAAAAAAGCCCACAATGGGCTGGTGAGAGGGCTCAATGGGTAATAAGCGCACTTGTTACCAAGGCCGATGACCTGAGTTCAATTCCCAGGACCCTCATGGTGGAATGAGAGAACATGTGTGCCATAGCCTGCAGACACACAAAATAAAAAAAATATATATGTAATAAAACTGTTTAAGAAATTAATAAGTTGAGGGGCTGGAGAGATGGCCCAGTGGTTAAGAGCACTGGCTGCTCTTCCAGATGACTCGGGTTCAATTCCCAGCACCCACATGGCAGCTCACAACTGTCTGTAATTCTAGTTCCAGGGGATTTGACACCTTCACACCAATGCACATAAAATAAAGTTTAAAAAAATGTTTAAGGGGCTAGAGAGATGGCTCAGAGGTTAAGAGCACTGGCTGCTCTTCCAAAGGTCTTGAGTTCAATTCCCAGCAACCACATGGTGGCTCACTACCATCTGTAATTAGATCTGGTGCCCTCTTCTGGCCTGCAGGCATACATGCAGGCAGAACACTGTATACGTAACAAATAAATAAATCTTTAAAAAAATATTAAAAAAAAGAAATTAATAAGTTGATAAGACTCAAAACTTGTACCAGATGTAAAGGATAAAGAAATGAAAATATTACAACTTGGACCCCTGTACTAAGTGAGAAATCATTGCTATCTACTAGAATAAAAATGCTGGTCAGGGAAAATAGTTAGTTTGGGAAAACTGATCAAAGTTAAGCATGCTTGAAGAGTATAACAGGGAGTGACTTTAGCGAGTGAGAGGCCCTTATTTTACCCTTTGTGCACACAAGTTGGATAAACACAGTCATCATGCCTTCAGCTTTTATTGGCATATACCATAACAAGAATTTAATATACGAAAACTTGAAGTAATTGAGATAATAAAACTAGACAAGAAACCCTATTTTCATTTATCTATGATTATAAAACCAAATGAAAGTTGGCAAATGCCAACTTGGATACATTCTGGCTAAATATTGCAAGTAGCAGATAGCAAATAAAAAGTGAGATTAAAGTTAGAAATTTGTCTTTGTTATAAATTGTGTATCCTGGATACCAAGAGTTGGTGCGTTTTGCTGGTGCTGAGGATCACACCCAGGGCCTCACACATAATCAATCACTGCATTCCATCTTCAGCTTGGGAGATCAAATCTGATGTTTTAGCTATATACAGCTTTGTGAGAAAGATAAACAGTATTCTAACTGAGGGCTATTGACGTAAGGAATATTCATTAATATCTTTGAAGCAGAAAGTCAACATTTAAAACAAGTTTAAAGTGTCACATAAGGAGAAATCAGTGGTAATTTCATTTAATGGATCAAACTAAAGAAATAAGTTAATAAAAATATCTGAGGATTATAAAAATCCTTTAAATGTTGCACATTTCATCTCAAAAGGGCTTAGAAAAAGTACCTACATAGGCATGGAGAAAGAATCGTTTTGTATACTGCTATCCCCCTCCCTCCTTCCCTCCCTCCCTCTCCCTGACCCTCTCTCTTTCCAGTCATTCTATGTAGCCCAGAATGGCCTCAAACTTGTAGTCATCTTCCTGCCTCTGTCACCAGAGTGTTGATAATAGGCATGTTATCACAAGTGGCTGCACACATTCTCTTAAATGTAAAAATGGCAAACTCCCCTAAATCTTATAAAGACTCACCTTTATTGTCAAGAAATACATAGCCATCAAATCGGTCCCTGAATAAAAGAATGTCTTCTTGGTTTTTAAAGTTGATATATGCTCTGGCATACATATGAGGATACAGACTGTAGAGGGGAAAAGCAAGTATGTGAATATGGTTGCAGGTGACTGGCTGAATTGCAAACATGTATATATTAAAGAAACTAGCTCAAAAACGAAAAGGAGTAGGATAAAAAGAATGGAAGACTGTTTTCCACCCCCATTGTTTAATTCTTTTTTTTTTTTTTTTTT
>CABHPP010115543.1:0-21868 GCA_902168425.1 Peromyscus attwateri
TTAAAATAAAGTCTCCTACCTAAAATATGCCCAGAACCAGATGGATTCACGGCAGAAGTCTACCAGAACTTAGAGAAGAATTGACACTTAAAATACCCAAATTGTTCCGTGAAATAGAAGGAAGAAAGGTTACCAAGCTCATTTTATGATGCAGTATTACCCTGACACCAAAACCCAGATGAAGACACCAGCAGTCAAAAAGGGTTCCTCTCTCCTCACACTGTCATCAGCCATTTTCTTACATTTATTTATGGACATCTAAGTGTGCACACGTGTGTGTGTCACAGTGTATCTATAAAGGTCAGAGGACAGCTTAGTGGAGTTGATTCTCTCCTTCCACTCTGTGGAATGAAGGAATTAAATTCAGGTGGTAGGTCTGGCAGACGGTGCCTTTCCCCAGTGAGTCACCTTGTGACACCTTCACCAGTCCTTGTTGTGATTTTTTTCTTTTAAAATTTAATTAAAATATAATTACATCATTCTCCACTCTTTCCCCCTTACTGTCCCTCCAGTGTCTGCCCCCCCCCAACCTCTCTCCCAAATTCACAGCCTCCCTTTCTTTAACCACTGTTACATATACATATAAACAAATAAACAGGAATACAACCTGCTGAATCTGTTTAGTGTAGCCTGCATGTATGTGTCTAGGGTTGATCACTTGGTATTGGATCCAATCAAGGGACTCATCCCTGAGAAATCCTAATTCTCTCTCTCTCAACAGTTGCTAGTTGCTTGTGGCTCTTATTTATGGGTGTGGCCCATAAGATTTCCTCCATCTGTATCGGGATGACAGCTGGTGTTGGAATTGTTCATGTTTTGTTTAGGCAGCCATGTTGAGATTTTATAGGTACAGCTTCCCTGTCATGGAAGGTGCAATTTCACATAGACTTCTGTTTCTTTGGCTCTTATAATCCTTCTGCCCCCCTTTCCAGGAAATTCCCGGAGCTTTAGGTGTGGGGTTGTGCTGTGGATGTATCACGTGGGCCTGGGAATCCCATAGTCAGTTATTCTCTGCATTTTGACCAGTGTGGCCTCTGCCATGGTTCCCAACTGCTGCAAATTGAAGCTTCTTTGATGAGAGGTGATGTTATGATAGTTCCTCATACCTGTATAGTTTCTCAGCATACATTTCCATTAAGCTATAACAGAGTAGTAGTTTGATTTTATTAGGTGCATATAAAAGAGTATAAGATATATATTTGTATCACCTCCTCTTCAGTGAGAGTTATACCTATCTATGGTTATAAGAATAGGTATTTGGAATGCAGTTAGGGATTATACTGGTCTAGGAAGATGACAGTAGTAGGTTTTCTTCAAAGATCCCTGGCTTCACTCGCCCTGGATAGATGGTTAGGTTTCCAGTATCAGGCATGATTTGCCTCATGTTGATCAAGCCTTAAGTCCAATTAGATAGCTGTAAGTGACTGCCAAGATGTGAGTGCCACTACTGAACCGTTAGGTCTATCTTGCCATGTTGGTTGTTGTTTGTGGTCATGGGCACAACAGCTAGGTAGGGCTATTTGTTGCTTCTCTGCCTTGGCACCTTGCACTATCCCATCTGGTATTATAAAAGCTAGTTCTGCCGGGCGTTGGTGGCGCACGCCTTTAATCCCAGCACTCGGGAGGCAGAGGCAGGCGGATCTCTGTGAGTTCGAGGCCAGCCTGGGCTACCAAGTGAGCTCCAGGAAAGGCGCAAAGCCACACAGAGAAACCCTGTCTCGAAAAACCAAAAAAAAAAAAAAAAAAAAAAAAAAAGCTAGTTCTCATGGGGGAAGCTTTCAGGTAAGATCCAGCTTGAATCCTCCAAGTCTTGTGTCAGAAGTGTGTGGTGCCTTTAGCAATGGTACTTACTTTAAGGACAACATAATAGCCTGTTTTGTTTAGGGAGTCTCTTGCACTCCTCTGGCCAACAACTCAAAAGGGAGTGTCTCATACGTGGTAGTGAGATTTTTGGTGGATAGTCTGTGGCATTTGGGGGAACATTATTACTCCAAGGGCATAACTCCATTGAAAGAGTATAGTTATACAAATAACATATCTGTTGTCTTAGACTGCTATTGCTGTGATAAAGCAGCATGACCATCAGAAAGTTGGGTGGTGGGTTATTTCATCTTACAGTTTGTAGTCCATCACCCAGGGAATCAGGACAGGACATCACAGCTGGAGCCTGGAGGCAGGAGCTAAAGCAGAGGCCATGGAGGATGGCTGATTACTGGCTTGCTCCTCAAGGCTTCTGCAGTCTGCTTTCTTATGCACCCCGAACCACCTTCCCATAGGTGCCACCACTTACAGTGGCCTGGGCCCTGTTACATCAATTACTAGTTAGGAAGCTGCACTACAGGTGTGCCTGCAAGCCATAGTTTCTCAATTGATGTTTCCTCTTCCTAAATAACTCTAGTTTTGTCAAGTTGGCATAAAACTAGCCAGCACATATATGTAATTTCAGGTAAATATAAAATAATGTAATTCCTTGTGACTTTTTCACATAGTCTTAGTGATTTGTGTTTTCCTCTCCTATTCCTTATATATTTTATGTGTTTCCTCGCTCCCCACGTTCACCCCTTTTTTCCTTTCATAGCATTTGTGTCTCCCTCTTCCCTTCTTTAGTGGCCCCCAATGGTCTCCTTTAATTTTTCTCATTTCTGTGATTACTCCGGGTTTGTATATTCACTCCTGAGGGTTTGGAACTAGGAACCACAGATGAGAGAGGACATGTAGTGTTATCTTTCTGGGTCTGGATGACCTCTCTCAAATATCTTCCTGTTCCATTTGCTTGCCTGCGAAAACCATGGGTTCATTTCTTCTCAGAGCTGACTAGTATTCTATAGTGTGTATGCACCACATTTTCACTATCCATTAGTCGGTTGAAGGACATTTGGGTTGTTTCCATTTCCTGGCTCCTGTGAATAGAGTGGCAAAAAACATGTCTGTGTAAATATCTGTGGAGTATAACATTGAGTTCTTGGGGTGGGAATATGGCCAGTATTGGTACAGCTGAGTCTGATGATGGATTTATGTTTTGCTTTTTAGGAGTTTTCCACCCTGATTTCCAGGGAGGCTTCACTGGTTTGCACTCTCACCAGTAGTGAATGAGGCTTCCCTTTTCCCCATACCCTCGTCAGCATATGTTGTTAGTTGTTTTGTTGTGCCTAGACATTCTGAATGGGGTACAATGAAATATTAAAGTTGATTTAATTTGTATTTCTGTATTGATAAGGGCAAAACCCTTTTTTTATGGTTTTTCAAGACAGAGTTTCTCTGTGTAGCTTTGCTCCTTTTCTAGATCTCACTCTGTAGACCAGGCTGGCCTCGAACTCACAGAGATCCATCTGCCTCTGCCTCCTGAGTGCTGGGATTAAAGGTGTGTGCCATCACCGCCTGGCCCATTTTTTAAAGATATTTCTTAGCTACTTTTATTTCTCCTCTGAGAACTCTTTGCTCAGATACTCGAGCCATTTTTAATTGGGCCGTTTGTTTTCCTGACTCTTTGGTTTTGTTTGTTATATATATATTTCTGGCTAGGGATCACTTTTGTGGTTCCATATGGATTTCAGATTTTTTTCTATTGCTGTGAAAAGTGTTATGGGGATTTTGATTGGATTTCATTGAATCAGCAGATTACTTTTGATAGAATGATCATTTCCACAATGTTAATTCTACCAACCGGTGATTATGGGTAGTCTTTCTATTTTCTGGTGTCTTTCTCAATAGCTTTCTCCAGGAAGTTTTAGTTTTCATTGTAAAGGCATTTCACCTCTTTGATTAGGATTATTCCTAGATACTTAATTTTCTTTAAGGCTATTGTGAATGGGAGTGAGTCCATGATCTATTTCTTAGCATGTTTGTTGGTGGTGGTATTTAGAATAACTATTGATTTTTGTAAGTTGATTTTCTCTGGCTTGTGCTCCGAGCACTCTATTGAAATGAGCAGGAATAGTGGACAGCCATGTTTCTTTCCTTACTTTAATGGGATTGCTTTAGTTTTCTCCATTTAGGACGGTGTTGGCTGTGGGTGTCACATATTTAGCTTTTGTTATGTTGAGGTGTATTTCCCCCAAGTCTTATTCTCTCTAGGACTTTTATTATGAAGGCATGTTGCATTTTGGCAAAGGCTTTTATTTCTTTTTATATCTGTCAAGATGATCATGTGATTCTTGTCTTTAACTCCATTCCTATGATTTATTATATTTACTGACCTAAAGATGCATCCCTACATCTCCAGGATAAGGTCAACTTGATGGTAGTGGATAATCTTCTTGATATATGCCTGTATTTGGTTTTCCAGTATTTTATTGAGGCTTTTAAAATATACTTTTACCAGGGATATTAGAGTCTGGTTGTCTTTTCTTGTGTGTTTATCAGCTTTAAGGTTAGACTAAGACTTGTTTTGTATAAAGAGTTTGGAAGTGCTCCTTCTGTCTCTTTATTTATTTGTTTTTGAAACAATTCAAGAAAGATAGGCTGTAGATCTTCAAAAGCCTGGTGGAATCCCAGGCCAAGACAAGAAGACTTGTCTATTGGAGCAAATAGAGTATGGAAAGCCCCTTCTATTGGTGGATTGTAATTGCTCTGTGTCTTTAATTAAGTAGTACCATTTTTGTGAAAATTTGTTCATCAGAGTTTGGGGTCCTCACAACATGAGGAACTGTGTTAAAGGATCACAGCACTGGGAAGTTTGAGGACCAACCACTCTTCTGTGATCTTGTTGGAGATCTTGTCTATGCCATTGGCCTGGGATTCTTCTCTGTCACCTGTGTTTATAATTAAGAGTTAGAATTTTCATGGTGTCTCACATTTCCTGGATGTTTCTTTATGTATTTTTATTTCATATTCTTTGTGTGATCTCTTCCCTCCACTTTATCTTTGAGGATTGATTTTTTCTTCTTCGTGACCCATTCTATTTGTAAGACTTACCCTGAGTTTCCTAATTGGATCATTAAGTTTTTCAATTCTGCCTTCACTTCAGCTTGAGTTCTCTACATATTTCTATCTCTCTACTGAATCTGTTATTCAAATCCTGGGTTGTCTTCATTATTTCCATCATGTTTGTGTTTTCTTGGATATCACCCAAGCATTTTTCTTTAATTTCATTGAGCTGTTTCTTTGTTTCTTCTCTAAACACTCAGAATTCTTTAGTGAAATCTATGATTTCTCTTTTAAGGTCTGTTTCCTGTGGTTGATTCTCATTGGAGAATATTTTATAGGACTGGTGGATTTGTTTTTGGGAAGATACTGCCTTGATCATTCATATTGCTTGTATTGTTTTCCATGATAATTAGGTATGTAGACATTTGTTGGTTCCGTGTCTGAGGTGGGCACAGCAGGCTGGCATATGCACAAGATTTAGGAATGGCTGGGACTGGAATTTGGATATGGTGTGGTAGGGATGGATTCAGGTTGTAGTAAGGGTTTGGCTGTGGGGGGGGGGGTCTCTGCAACCACCACAGCCAGAAGAATAACATCCATGGGAGGGAAGAAGGTAGTCTGACCCTGAGTAGCTTATTTTAGGCATATTTAAGCATATCAAAATTTGTTGAAAAATTCCTGGTGATAAACTTAATCCTGCAGACACAATAAAGCTTAAGATATGACTACACCAGAACTCTTTGTGTGGTACATGTGACATATTCCATTAAAGATGGGTTCTATAGATTGACAAGGGTCTGGTGGAGGATCCAGTGTAGTCATCGATAAACAGATCATTCATAGCCCTCTGGATTAGAAAGAGTTAATACATCATTCTCTTTGAAGGGACAATCCTATGTGTTTATTATTCCTGCTTCCCCTAGTGCTTTCTGTGAGCACAACGACCTCTGTGTCTTCCACAGTTGGGAGAAGGAGCAGGACTTGTGTGTAAGATGTGTATCCTGGCCTGGGCTGGAGGTTGATGACAGTGTAAGTGGAGCTCACCAGAATACACCAGGGCAATGGGTGTGGAGCCCAGGCTGGACCTGAGGAAGGGGAAGGGTATGTAGAGAGTAGGATTAGGCAGACCCACCAGGCTAGACCTCAACACAAGATCTTCAGGGCAGAACTGGGGCTCGAGCTTTGAGGTTGTATGGAAAGGATGAAGTTAGCAGATTCCAGTGGGGCAAAGACAGACTTTATTTATTATTTATTTATTCAGTTGAGACAGAGCATCACTATTCTGTAGCTCTGGATGTCCTGGAACTCATTATGTAGACCAGGCTGGCCTCAAACTCACAGAGATCCATGTAGCTCTGCTTCCCAAGTGCTGGGATTAAAGACACAAGTCACCACACCCAGCCTAAGACAGAAACTTTTCAAAAATATTTTCTGTTATTGTTATTTGCTTGAATGTGTATTTTCCCTCTCTTTTATTTTTACTATTAAAATATTTTTTAATTTTTATTTTACATGTCGAGGTGTTTTGACTACATATATGTATGTATATTATGGGTGTCCAGTGACCACAGAGGTCTGAAGATGACATCAGGTTCTACGGAGCTGGAGTTACAGTTGGTTGTGAGATGTCATGTAGATGCTGGAGACCTAACCTGGTCCTCTCTAAGAACAACCAGTGCTCATCACTTGTGAGCCTGCTCTTCAGATTCACCCTCACTATTTTAAATATATAATTTTGTTTTCTCTGGTGATTTTTCTTTCTTTAAAAGATCCTTACACTAGTTACGCAATTCATGCTCCCCTAACTTCAGTTTTTTTTTTTTAGACTTTAAAAATTTCTTTATTTTTTTTCATTTTTTTTTCTTCCTCTTCTAAATTAATTTAACTTTTAAACTTTTTGGCACATTCTACAATGATGTTATTCTCTTCATTTCCTTTGTTAGTGTTCTTTTTCTTTAGTTTTTCTCCATTTTACAAGCTTTGCTCTTATTTGTGGTGACTACGGTTTGCCTTCCTCTTTGAATGTGATCCTGCAATCCCAGGTCAACAATGTGAACACATGACATCCATATATCCTTTGTTCATGTTTATTATCTCACAAGACCGAGGATGAACACTTACTCTCTATTATTTAAAAACCCTCAGAGACTGGTGTCTGTGGGCTCTCTCAGTGCAGCTTTCCTAGAACTTGAAAATCTTCCTTGCCTCTTTGATTTGTTTTGCATCCATGGGAGGCTTTCTCTGGCTGCCAGGCTGTAGGAACTTCTTCACATTGGGCAGGCTGCTGAGTCTGCTCTTCAGGGCCTGTAATCCAGAAAACACAGCCTGAGAGTCAGAATGGCTTATGTGGACAGTCGAAAAAATATCTGAGCCCCTCCCAGAATACGACCAACCACATCCTTACAACAGCTCCAGTGTAGACATGGGAAGAATGATAAAACCATGAGCTGAAACCACAGTTCATAATAATGTTCCTAAAGACCTCCTTTGACATCCACTTACAATCTCCTCAAACCCAGACACACCCTGTAGTCTGGTTTTGTGGTGCATTCACAGAGCACTGTGTCTCTCAGGTGTGAAAGCAGAGACTACCAAAGAAATCTGAAGACATGAAAAACTAAATTGGAAATGGAGCCAGAAAATCTCAAAGTCTAAGCAGGAGCAGCTCACAGCCAGTTTTCACATCTGGAGATAAGAATGGGGTCCCTGGGGGTGGAGGACGGCATGATGGAGGCTGTGGAGGGGGAAGCACAGTGTTGAGTAGTCAGAGCTGAGGAAGGGGATCAGCATGACAGAGACCTGCTCAGACACTGAGTGTGCAAAGACAGGACACATGAGATGGAAGATGAAGGCCAGAAGCATTCTGCAAAAAAGCGGGGGTCCAGGGAGACAGCTGTGGGCTCCTGCGTCTTTCTTGTTACAAAAAGCAAAATATTCTTCTTGGGGTACCAGCCTCCAATCTCCATACACAAAAAGATTACTTTCATGCCTGAAACCAGGTTCTAGTAGCTCAGTTTGGAGGCCCGAGGATGGGCCCTCAGCAGCCCCCAGGCCACCATTATATTCACAGAGGCATGTGTGTGCGGCTGCCTCTCTGAGGTGATCTCACCTTCAGCAGGGGGAAAGGGGCCAGAAGGCTGGAGTCAAACTCTTCAATATAGAGGAGAAGTTCCAGCAGGTGAATGTCCACCCTGGTGAGCCTGTTGCCAACAAGGTAGTCTTGTCCGTGGCTCTTCAACACCTGCAGAATTAAAGGAGACAGATTATGAACATAGAATTGGGCAGGGACCACTGACTTTTCCCAAGATTCCCAGGGGTCGCTCTGCCTCTGCCTGGCAGGGATAGAAGTGCAGACACTTTTCTAGGCCTATGATATAAGAGGGACAGGGAGAAGTCAGGTGTGCAACCTCCTCTTTAAACCTTGGTGACCTTTCTCTGTCATTGTCAATTCCTATGGCCTTCACACCATCCACCCTTCTGTACATTTTCCACGTGTGGTAAGGGCTTAGCCCCTGATACATCATGGTTCTTCCTCTTATTTAAAGCTGATGGAGCACTGAAATTTCAGGACATTCCTCTCCCTGTCCTCTGTTCATCTCTGTTGGCCAGAAGCTCCATCTGCAAGGAGCGTCAGTCACCAGAGAACATCCCGTGTCTGCATTCTCCTTTGTCTGCTCTCCTCAGGTCTCTGGAATCTGAAGTACACCTGACTGAACTACAGCCTGTCCTCCCCTCTACAGCATTGGCTCTGACTCCCAACCTTCACTGTGTCGTGATTGACATGATGAACTGTAAGGGTGAACTGAGTTGGAGTCTGTAAGTAACACTGGACTGATAACACATGAATGTTGACAGATGAGTATGCCAACACCATATGGTGCTAATCTTGCTATCTGATTGGTAGCTATGCATTTATTTAACATTTATTTCAATATTTCTGGTTGTGTGAAGATTGAATAATAACACTGTCTTAGTTACAGTCATATGGCATTTACTTAACTATCCCAGCAATATGAAAATCACAGACAATCACAAGGAAAATCACTTCTTAAATCGTGAGCTACAAGTAAAGAAATATAAAAGGCTTTGTGGTCACCTTATCATACTGTATATGTCTACAGAGAGAAATATAATTAGCATATCCAAAAGCAAAAGAAAATCAGGCATGGTGACACACATATTTAATCCCAGCACTCAAAAGCTAATGCAGGTGAGTCTCTGTGAACTCAAGGCCAGTCCACATAGATAGTTCCAGGAGATCCAGAAATACACAATAGATAAACCCTATCTTTAAAAAAAAAAGAAAGAAAAAAAAGAAGAAAAATTAAAATACAAAAGGCAGCATCAAATGGTCTCAGTACATAGTTCATTGTGTGCATGGAGGACATGAATCTCATACCCCAGATGCTGTAAGCTGTCATGGCAGGACATTATGTCCTCGGAGACAGGGCCTTGACTCCAGATGGCTATGTGAGGACCTGATGGCTCCTAAAACTCTCTCAACTTCCACAGAGCAGAACAGCAGTGAGTGAACTTTCAGTGAAAGGATGAAAAATAAGGTCATGTAACATGGGGGTCATAGTCAGGTTTCCCAGGAATGTGTAGGATGCCCTTATCCTCTAGGATCATAGCTCTGTTCTTATCTTTTATTGACAGAAGATCAAGTAGTTCTGAAGTGTTCTTGATCTTCCTCCAAAGAGAAGCACTGACTAAGAGAGGCACTCCATGTCACTGACACACCTTCATTTGCTGAGTGTGCATGGCTTTCCTCCAAGCCTGGAATCTGTGACCCCAATTCTGGCAGGTCAGTTTTCCTTAACATCTCTTCATCAGCCTCCTCCTCTCTACCCTCCATCCCAGTCCTTGTTCAGGCACTTCTTCGCTGTCTTTGAACACTATCATATTCTCCTGACAGCCAGTCACTCTCTGGCCTTCCTGTGTGATGTGACAGAATATTTTCCCATCTGTGTTTTTCTTGAGTTTACCCTGGCATTGAAGCCCATTGTGTTCTGCAGGATCTAGGTCCATCTCTGGTATGACTCAGCCTTCCACAGATCAAATTCTGGTTGTGGCCATGAACCCTGTTGAATATTGACCCCTAGATTGGCATGACCATGCAGGGATCCTTCACAGGCCGTTTTTCTACAGTGCCCTGTGGGGCAGGGACCTGCACAGAGAGGCTCATGGAAGGTCAGCGCTCCAGCAACCTTTCTCTCCCAGACTCTACCTTTCTCTTGTCCTTGGAACTCAGTGTTCCCTAACTTCGAAGAGCCCACTTACTTTTTCAAAGGCAGGCAAGTACCGGTTTTTGATGCTGTCTTTTATCATGGAAAATTTGGCTTCTTTTTGATCTGTAGAACATGTAAGCAGTTGCCCCATCATTTCACTCAGATCTACAATACTCTCTGTATACATGTCAATCCTGAAAGACAAAGTTATCCAAATGTTCAGGATTCCCAAAGGTTCCCTATTTTACATTTTATTCTACAAACCTCAGAAATTTACACTCAAAGGTGGTTGCAAGCTTATTCTCCTCTAGTGGGTCATTATCTTTTATATTTAACAGATATATTAACTTTCCTTCTAGGATATCCTGTCAGTTCAGATACACTTTTAGAATTTTTTTTTACACACACGTGACCCATCCAAGGACAAAGAGCATCACTGACATTCCAGAAGATAACCATCATAGTCTACAGCTCTCTCTCTCTCTCTCTCTCTCTCTCTCTCTCTCTCTCTCTCTCTCCCTCTGACATAATTTTTTCCCAACAACCCTGCTGAGATTCTCAGAGCTACCTCCCATGTAAACTCAACCCAGAGCCCTGGTTGAAGCACCAGATGCATCTCTGTGCATCTCTCCTTCTGCTGCATGGTCCAGAGTCATTCTTGGTCAGTGTTAGAAGTTCTCCAGTCATTTCTCATGAAGAACATCTGCATGTCCTCCACACACTGCTGCTGGATTCTGGCCTTGTTAACATTTGTCAAGACTTGTCTATTTCTTTATTCAGTTGACCCACAGCACAGCACAGGACACATGTGTTCCCTTGTTCTAAACTGTATTTTATACAGTGCTTTTGGAAAAGAGTTTCATTGTCCCATTTTCATATACTACCATTGCTGGGCTCCGAAAAGGTGGTATTCTGTGTTTCCATGCATCTGTGGCAGTCTAAGCATGTTAACATCCTCCAATGTTAGAAGAGTTTGATCCTTGCTCCCCTCAAACCCCCAGTCCTGCCCCTGTGGCAGCTGCTCCAGAAAGTGCTGACCTGCTTCCTCCTTTTCCACGGGGAGGACAGGAACGTTTCCTATGGAACGAACCGTGGAGCACATGCCCTGGTGTCTGCTTACTTTACCTAATGCAGTGTCCACACTTGACCTTTGTTCTGCTCCCCTCAGCCCTTCAAATATTTTCATGGCTAAAATTATAAGTTGTGCTCCTTTATACTCTATTAGTGAATATCTCGGCTGAGTCAACCATGAAAAAATTATGCTGCTAGGAGTATTTCTATACAAGCTCTATTACAGCTGAGGCTCTCTTTCCATGGACATAAGTTTCCAACACTAGTGTTGCTGGCTAGCACCACATGTAGCTTTTGATGAACTGCAATACACAGTGGTTTATAAATGAAGGAATATGTCACAGCAGAGTGGGTCCCAGCATGGGTGGTAGAGTCAGCCTGGCTGCTTAAGTTCTGAATTAAATGCTTCAGGTGATCTTTTCCCTTGGGAATCAAACTCTCTAAGGCTCATTGAGTTGACCAGTCCATAGAACTTGCTGGCAATTCAGGTCTTGCTCTGCATTATTCCTACTCCTGGGATGTGGAAAGCAGCTCCTTCCTTCTTCCCTCCCTAGGACTCCTCCTCTAGCCTCAAGCCCTGTGTCCTTTGTCCTAAGCTGTTGGCTGAGGTCCAGTCACTGAAACCTTGAGTACCTGGAGTCCTGATTCCACCATGCTCAGGGCCCTTGGACCATCGTGTTTGCAACTCTGTCCCCATGCTGTGCTGGCAACATCATCCTCTGCTGCAGTCACACTCACCTGAACCCACCCCAGCTGCTCCTCCCTCTCCTCCATGAACTCTTCCATACTGGACTAAGTGTTCATGTTCACAACTAGCCTGCTCCTGGACACAAAGCCTGCCACTCTCTTGCTCATTGATGGAGAGACCAATTCCTTCCTTTGTTTCCCCTTGGAGAAATAACAGGAAATATACCATACTGGGCTCTCTCCTTCATATCCTTGCCATAGAGGTCGTATTTGGTGGCAATGTAGTTGAGAATGGCTCTGGTCTGCACCAGCATCATCCCATCAATCTCTACCATGGGCACTTGGTCAAACATCAATTTCCCATCTTTGAAAGAAGAAAGGAAAAAGGTCTGTGAAGTGTGCAAGTCTCATTTCTCAGGAACAGAAAAGTTGTGTTGAAATGTCTGAGCATGTAAAGGAAATATAAGTGATTGGCAGCCAGTCTTTAATTGAAATGCCATTTACTTTTAGCTCCTGTTTCCTCTTTGTCTCACCCTCTTCTGTTGGCATTTCAGTTTCTCTCATTCACTGTTATTTCCTATCCAGATACATATTTTATCTCTCATTCATGTTTTATGTTCAATTCTTGTCCCTGGATACATTTGAGAAGTTAGGAGAGACAGCAGAGGGCCACCATGCAAATAGAGCTATATAGGGAGTTTGGAAGTCTAATTATCTTCAAGACATAAGGTGTATGACAGTTTCGTATGTAGTGAGCCACTGATTCCTCCAGTCTATATTTGTGGGATGATAGTAACTCATCAGAAGCTATAATGAAAATGCTTAAGAAAATCACCCCAGCTGTTTGTCCACCCATGATTTAATCAATGGCCATGTACTTACGAGGTTATTGGGCATTGTTGGTGAAACCCTGACTGAATAAGTGAGTTTGAGTGAGCCTGAGTGAAATAGCTCACTTTGATGTACAGAAATAGTAAGAAGATATTTATTTACCAGTCACCAGACAAATTTTTGGAGAAACTAACTTCCTCACTCTTATCATTGTTTCCATTTTCAGAGCACTCAAGGAAACCCACCACCTACACCATATCACTCTGCCATTCTTGACTGTTGCTGCAAACCACCCACCAACACTGCCATCTGGTAAACCTTCTACAAGGCACCTCATTGAGAACATATGTATACTTGGTGTTACCTTTTCTTAACTTTTCCAAGTCTTCTGGACATTCTATAAACTTCTCTTCAAACTGCAGACAGAAAAAGTAAATGCATTTTCATTAGCTCATTCTGTGTTGTTGTAGACTTTTGAATTTGAGTGGTCTGTGTCTGTTAGTACATCTGCAGAAGTTAAAACTTGCAGTAGACATGAAGGAGTCTGAACCTGGCCACTTGGAAATTCAGATTAGAATCATCAACAAAAGGGTGTTGATCAAAACAAAGCTGCTCATTCTTGTAGTGTTCCTCCTCCCTGACCCTACTATGTGCATGCTAAGGTCCTAAGAAGAGAGTGATCTCACAGGAGGACCAGCACTGGGAAATGGACTGTTGAGGATTTGGACTCTCAGCAAAGCCAACTCCAGTGAAAATTATAGAAGTTTCTGTGTCTTCATCATGGCACATGGTATAGGTCTTGTGATTACCTGGGTTTTCTTTTTCTTTCAGAATTTAGTTTTACTAATTTTAAGTGTGTGTGTGTGTGTGTGTGTGTGTGTGTGTGTGTGTGTGTTTATGTGTGTGGTCTTGTAGATGTGAATACATCCATCTCAGAAGTCAGAGTTCATGGGCCCAGAGGTTAGAGATTCAGTTGGAGATGAAGTGATAAACAGTTACTAACTGTCATATTCGCTGGAAACCATAGTATCTTGTCTGTATGTACAACAAGAACTTTGAACAGCCAAGCCATTACTCTAGCCCCACATCAAAGTTGCTTACATTGTAGGGTTGTTATTGTATTTTTAAAATTTTTATTTGTTTTGCTTACGAATATTACATGTTTTTTGTGAGGATACACATACCCTGGGATCCGAACCCATGTGGCTTAATTTTTAGTCACCCAGCCCTCTCTCCGGTCCTCTAGAGTAATAAGCCACTCTCTTCCTTTCACAGTTTAAAGAAACTTTTCAATCATGAAATGTGGATGACTCCATAACCGCCCAGACTGAACTGACAGGAATGAAATGGTGAGTGTCCACAACTTGCACAGCTTCCAGAGAGCTGCAGTGAGTGCTGACGTCATCACAGAGGGCGGCTGAACTGGGATGGGGTTGGTGGGTGTGAGGGTGATGAGGTCAATGGGCGGCCTGTGGGCACATTGAGTCTGGAAGGTTTGAGCCAGGGTCTCTAATAGCCCCTGTCCACTGCCTTCCCAGTCACTATGGGACACAGAAGAGGAAGGCTTCTATGCAGATGCCCCACCCCCTCCTCCTGTGCTGAATCAGCAGTCCAGTGACTTAGAACATATCCCTGAGCTGCAAAGCCGGCATACAGACACTGGCATTCAATTATTCATTTATTTAAAGCAGTCCTCCCGGACTGGCATCGCGTGTCTCGGTTCTTATGTACCCCTTCATTCAGAAAGGATCCAGCTGAAGTCTTCCCTATTCCTTTAGGAATGGAGGTGTGATTCCATAGCTGAGGTAAGCACGTTGCCATGACATGGAGGGAAGACACCAAAGCAGCCTTCACAGGACACCACTTCATCCTTCAAGCCTCCTGAGGTCAAGATATCAGGGAGTGTCCCTGACTTCCTCTCAGGAAATGCCAACTACTGAGCTGCCCTGATGTGAACTGGGAAGTGTTTTTCCCAGTGACACCTCTAGAGGGCAGCACTAAAGGCTACCAGAACTTTCTGCTCTAAAACTGGAAAGGAAAACATTTAACCTCAGATTGTTGCTTCCCCACCTCACTGGGGCCACTCACACACTTAGCTGAAAGCTCATAGACATGGGGGCCACCTGAAGATGGGGCCTCTGTTTTATTGCCCACCTATACCCTCCCGACCTGGCCTGTGCCTGGCATTTGATAGTCTCTACAAACTGATTACTGAGTGTTGCTCTGCTTTGACAGGTGAGTTGTTACTGCCTTCTGTGTCAGGTTTCCCATTTGTGGTGTATGTTTTTAATTCAACTCTATTAAGTGTCTCTTGTATAGTTTACCCCCTTTAACATTTTTTTTTTTTTTGTATTATAGGAGTGTAGCGGGAGGGAGTGTAAGTGCCCATGGAGACCAGAGGCACGGGAACCCTCTGAGGCTAGGGTAACAGGCAGTTGTGAGCATCCTGTGTGGGTCCTCTGCAAGAACAGTATTGGATTTTGACCACTGAGCCATCACTTCTGTCTCCTGTCCACACTAAATCATTTTTATCATGGAAATTCTTGGGTCTGTGCTGTAAAACTGGGCACAAGGGGCTAAGAGCCTCCATCCATCAATCACCAGCTCCAACAACCACCAGCTAAAGTCACCCTGTTCACCTCTGTGCCCATCTTCTCTGCGACTCTGACCTTAATGTCAGAGCTGAGGTGTCACACGTCCCTGTCACAAACACCTCACCGTGAATCTCCAAATGTAAGTGCTCTTTTGTCCCCCTTTGAGATTTTCGAAACAGAATTTCTCTTTGTAATAGACCTGGCTGTCCTGGAACTTGCTCTGTAGACCAGGGTAGCCTGGAACTTGCTCTGTAGACCCGACAAGCCTTGAACTCATAGAGATGCACCTGCCTCTGCCTCCTGAGTGCAGGGACTAGGCTGGAGTGCCACCACTGCCTGGCATATGTACACTTTTTAAAAGGACAGTGTCACACCTAAAACCACAATATCTTACCATAAAATGCAATAATCAATTAATATTTCCTAATAGTCAATATTCAAGTTTTATTTCTATATGTCTCTTCCTGTAACTTGATGCAGCTCAAATAAGCAACAAACCAGATAGGTATTTGATTTTTTTCTCCTGAAAACATCTTTTAATATGAATGTGTTCTTTGGTAGAGAGCATAGTAAGATTTTCATTTGTTCAAATCTATCCATCTCCTTCTCGTTATCATTTTTTGTGGGGTTGATGTTCACATTTTATTGGGGAGCAGTAGAGAAGGGGGGCTCTTCCTTCAGCAACAGTCCAGGTTCTTCAGCCATGCCAGGTTTGGGCCCTGAGCATCATGGTGGTGGCTGGGCAAACTGGGCATGCTCCCATTATCTCCCACAGGCACTGGGTAGTTACAGCATGTGGCCTGGTTGATCAAGGGGGCATACTTGGTTAGGGGCTGACTATGGGCATAATTATAGTCCCAGCCTTCTTGATCTTGGCAGCACCATGGGCACCAAGATGACTACCATTTATGGCAAAACTGCATACAATTTTCCTTGTGTTGAGTCTCTTAGCTTAGAGAAGTATTTTAAACTTATCTTAGGTCGAGTTCCAGAAGCAGAATGCACCACCTACCTCCACCCCTGCTGCAGCCAGCAGCCACCTGATGCGTTCCATTCGGCCCCGGGCATTGAAGTGGTGAAGCACGGGCTTCCCGGCCATGGCAGCAACTGTGGTTTCACTAACTATGAAGGAAAAAGCAAAGAGATCAATCCCAGGGAGACCGTGCTTTGGGATGTGTTTAATATACAACACTAGAGGAGGGTTTTCTGCCTTCTTCATAGGCAGCTTGCAGGGGGCACTAATTTGTAATTAGCACTAATTAGGGGATTAATTTCTCACCCATCATTGACCACAAACCTGCAATTGAACCAAACAGGTCTCAGCTGGCCATGTGCCTTCTCTTTGAGGACATAATCGGAGCAGCCCTGATCCCAGAGTGATGAAGGTCTGGAAGTCTGTTGACCTTGAACAGCAGAGCCGTCACAGAGGGGATGAGACAAAGTCCCTCTCCAGACCTTTGGCTCCTGGGCTGCTCAGTTCAGAAGGTTTCGATTGCCTTGGTGCCACCCTGGCTGTGCCAAACCCTATTTCCACCAGGAGAAGGGCTTGTCTCTTGGCTGCAGTTCTGTTTCCCACTGAACACTGGACCCTGTTCTGTGTTCAGAAGAGAGCGGTTGGTGCATTAACACCACATAACAGGCAGTTGTTCGTTGGAACTTTACTTCATCTCCACAAAGTTATTGGTGAGGAGCTGTCCCTGTCACATGTTTGCAGGAGAAAGGATGTCCATACAGTTCCATGATGAGGAGACCCTGGAGAGTGCAGCTCAGTTGCTGCACAGTGAACAGATGTGCTGGGTCCCTGCTGCTCAGGGGCTGGAAAGTCAACATCATGGGTCATGGGTAGTGTCTTTAACTTGTGATGTGATAGGAAATTTCAGAGTCTGCCTTTTACAAAGTACTGTGTTGTGTGTGTGTGTGTGTGTGTGTCTGTCTCTGTATGTGTGTGTGTGTCTGTGTGTGTGTGTGTGTGTCTGTCTATCTGTCTGTCTGTCTATAGGTGCACATGGGTGCAGTGGCTGCAAAGGTCAGAAGAAGACATCAGATCCTCTCGAGCTGGTGGGCTCTGTCTACGGGGTCAGGATCACCAGGCCTCAGCAACATTCTTACCCCTCAGATGTCGGTCTCCCTGCCCTCAGTTTACACTTGCTCCTCATGGGCACCTCACAGTTTCCTCCAGGACTTTATAACGCTCTGTTCTTTTCTGTCTTTGCTTTTCATTGTTTTCTCCATGAACTCTAGTTTGCTCTGCACAGCTTCTGTACTGGGGACTTCACAGGGACTCTGAGAGTCTGAGGCTTTCAAAGACTTTCATCCTATCTTCCCTGGGTTGCAGCCATTCTTCAGCATCACTTGCCTTGCAGCCTTATGGTGACTTATACCTTATAGAAGACATCTCTGCTGAGCTGTGTGGCTCTCTCTTTAACCTCCCTGTTTAAGAGTTGCACAAGTTAAGGGTCCACTATGGAACTTCTCCATATTCATGATGAATGCTTTGAACCCTAGCATAGGATTGGCCACAGCTTAGTGTCAGAGTTTGTATTTAACCTTGTCCTTCTACAGACTCATTTCTTCCTGCCATCTCTTCTTACAGAATATTAAACTGTTTTCTGGTCTACAGTTCACTCCCTCCTACACACATCTGTGATCACAGAGGAAATAAGTAGACAGCCTTCTCCCTGGTATACGATGGAAGACTCAGTCCACAGTCCACAGATTTCCCAGGGATCAATAGTTCCTCACACTGTTCTTTTCCATTTGCTTTCTTTGCTTACCATTTAATAACAGAGGTTGTGTTGGGCAATTAAATATTAAGGTAGTAATAAAGTAAAAAATCCTAAGTATGAAACCTGCTACTCTGCTGATAAACAGAATTATCAAATCAATTAGAATCCACAAGACAGAAACAAATGTGTACAAAACCCAACTGGGGAAGTGCTTTGGGAGGGTGGCCTGGGAGAGTCTGGGTAAATTTAAGTTCTCACCTGAGAGGAATGTGCAAGTTCTCTGTGAGATTGGCACATGCAATTCAAGAGAAGAACGCTATTGATCTTAGGTTTCCCTGAGAGGACATCCAGGTCTACTCCTCACTATCCTGAATCCCATCATTTAGAGTCCCTTGCAAATACATTAAACCCCACCCTTCAGCTCAGTGATTCTGAAGGAGGAGGAGGAGGTTGGAGGGAACAGAGAGAGAAGCAGAAGGAGAAAAAGGAGGAGTAGGAGATGAGGGAAGGAACAGAAGAAGAGAAGAATGAAGACCAGGATGAGGGAGGAGGGAGAAAGGGAGAGTTGGAATGGAAGAGGGGAGGGGTGGAGGGAGCCATGACAGAAAGAGAGAAGGAGAAAGAGTTTGCTACTCGATGTTCATTCACAAAATAATTCATATGAACCAGAGTCAGAAACAGGTAAAATCAATGGTAATGAGGAGTGAATATGATCAAAGTATATAACATACATGAGTGGAAATTACATAATAAAACCGGCTGTTCTATACAATTAATGCATAACAAATAAAGCACTTAAAAGCTACTTTCCAGGGATGCAGACATGAGAACATGTCACACAAGTTATAAAAGAGAGAACTGACCTAATGAGAGTCCAGGCTTCCTCTCCACTCAGCTTGGCAACTCCTGCTCCAGATGAGTGTGCAAGCTACTTTAGTAAGGTGACCATTCTTACCAAGAAGGTGGGGACCAATAGTGAACAGCCACTCCCATGGACTCCCACAGAGTTCAAGATTCCAGAGTTTCCTGATAGACTAGAAATGAGACAAATCAGGGGGAGGCTCACAAGCCACCACCCTTTCCTGAAGAGCTGGAGTCCTTTAATGGATTCGTTAGTTTATTGCTTATATGTCTCTAAATAACGTGTCATCCATGCTCCTGTGAGCAACCCTAATGAAACACATTGGTCAAGAAAGGAAGAAACATAGGAAGGCAGACCTCACTAGAAGCATAAATGGAATCACAGAGTCAACCCACAGAACCCTCAGCTGTAATAACAAAATGTGACTTTACACTACTGACTTTGGGGGATAGTTTGTTAAGAAGCCTTAAATTACAGAATTAATAGTACAGGTTACACAGGCCCCTGCTTATTGTATCTAATGATCAAGCTAATATCCTGTAAGAGCATATTTGTGTTAACCTTTGTCCTGTTTTAATCAGGAGCTGAAGGGCAGAAAGGAATTTCACAATCCACACTTAACTTCACCTGGATGACTATCAACAGTCTGTCCCAGCATGCTCTGGGCCTCAGTGCATCTGTGCAACCCTGCAGTTACTACTGTGGAAGAATTGCCTTGTCTCTATTAGTAATGCCATTTCCAAGGTAGTGATAATTACTGTTACTTCGTGCCAAGTTCAGACTCATAGCTCTTATCCACAAACAAGGACATCTACCACTGAATTTATGCACAGACTCACATGCTCATTTGTGGTTTTTTTTTAAAGATTTATTTATTTATTATGTATGCAGCATGTATGACTACACCAGAAGAGGGCACTAGATCTCATTACAGATGGTTGTGAGCCATCATGTGGTTGCTGGGAATTGAACTGAGGACCTCTGGAAGAGCAGTCAGTGCTCTTAACCTCTGAGCGATCTCTCCAGTCCCCCTCATATGTGGTTTTAGTTATAATCATTGGTTAATAGGTCTTTATTAATAATTACCGATGGCCTGGTTGGCTTCAGAGATTCGTGTCACTTGCCTGAGTCTGATACCCTACCAGTGTCCAGAGCTGGCCTCTTTTATCTTGGTATACACTGCTAATTTCAACTACAGAATTTCCCTCCTCAAGGGGCCCTGCACTTTTCTAAAAACTGATGACAAATTGCCAGTGCTGCCCTTCAGGGTGATGTTCCTGTGCACCAGCACAGGATCTCAAGTCCAGGCATCAGTCTCGGTTACAGGGATGAGTTGTGTTTGAACACCGCCCATGAAGAGTCCCTGTCACAGGCTGTGAGCTTATGGCAGAGGAAGAAACAAAGCCTGTGGGGAAGGCCAGTGTCCCAGGAGAGCAATGGGAAGACTTGCTCTAGAGAACGGGGAGATCTCAAGTGCACAGCAAGGGCTGAATCAGGAGTGCTGCTGAGGACTGCTGTTGCCTGAAAACTGAGTCTATTGTCCCAGCCCTGAAAGGAAGGAAGCCCTCAGCTGCCTGCCTGTCCCAGGCCATTTCCCTGGGACCATGTTGAGTCCCTGTTCTTCCAGCTCCTGTACTTTAGTCTTTCTCTGCAGCCCAGGCCCTGCACAAACCATTTCTTCAGCTGGGCCTACTCCCCTCCATCCTGTGGACATGCTGTGTTTCCTCCATCAGGGCCCTGTCCAGACAGTGTGAAGCCCTGAGCAAGGAGTTCTCCAGGGCTTGGTTCCAAGTTCCCATGGCTGGTCTAGAGTGCAGCACAGGGGGCAGCCTTGAGGAGCATTTGACCAACTTTCCTTTAGTGTTTGGGATGTGTCATATGTGCAGGTGTAAGAAGGACATTCTGGTGGCTCATCATGTGTCCACCACCAAACTAACAGATGTAAAAGGTCTTTGATGCAGATCCTGGACTTTATCTTCAATAAAAATGGAATGTGTCCTACAAATATGTTCTTAAAATAACTTGGACTCAAGAAGAGTTTACAGGGCTGGGATCACAGCTGGGTGGTACAGTTTGTTTCTCATGCTCCCAAGAGCCTGGGGTAAAGACCAACATGGAAAAGAGAAGTGCAAAGGTAAGAACCCCCAAAATCTCTTCCCCAGCATGACAATTGTAGCTAGAGTTTTCCTGCCTGGCCCACAGTCAGGACAAATCTGTGTCACCTGCCAGTCCCACAGCTGCTCATACTCAACCAGGTAAACACGTAGACTTATATTGCTTACAAACTGTATGGCCATGGCAGGCTTCTAGCTGTCTAGTTCTTACATCTTAAATTAATCCATTTCTATAAATCTATACCTTGCCATGTGGCTCGTGGCTTACCGGCATCTTCATATGCTGCTTGTCATGGCAGCGGCTGGCAGTGTCTCCCTCTGCCTTCCTGTTCTTTTAATTCTCTCTGTTAGTCCCGCCTATACTTCCTGCCTGGCCACTGGCCAATCAGTGTTTTATTTATTGACCAATCAGAGCAATTTGACATACAGACCATCCCACAGCAGACAGTGAATGTGGACATCAACACCCCTTGGTGCCCTCACTCTAGGCTGTCTCCCTTTGCCTCTTAAGAGTTTGTGCCTTTGAAGAGTGCTAGCCAAGTCTTTTGGAGCCTGTCTTGGGTCTTGTGGAGAGTTGATCAATCTAAGGCTTTCTTTGTCCTTGCTCATGAGTGAACTTGGCAGGACCAGTCTGGGGTTGAGGCCTGGGCCTTGAAGGAGTTAAGGTTTTGGTTCCTGGGAACTTGGTTTTCCCTGATGAAGAGACTGGAGTTATCAGTCCCAAGGCCGCTGTGCTCACCCTCTGAAATACTCTTGAGATACCCTGTGTTTCCTTTGGCAACATTGCCTGATTAGCCTCCTGCTGTCTTGTCCATATGTGGCAGTCTCTGTGACTCTGTCCATATGTGACAGTCTCTGCTGACTCTGTCCCCTATGTGACAGTCTCTGC
>CABHPP010115543.1:21878-35791 GCA_902168425.1 Peromyscus attwateri
CTGCTGACTCTGTCCATATGTGACAGTCTCTGCTGACTCTGTCCCCTATGTGGACAGTCTCTGCTGACTCTGTCCCATTCCTCCCCTAACAACAGTATATAGGATGCTGTACTGTTTAACAAGCTTCCTTGGCATAGGACACAGCTTGTGTAAGACCTCCTCATTCCAACCTTACCTGTCTCTTTATCTTCTGATCCCCTCATCCTCTCTCTCACGGACCTGTCCCTGAAGAATGACCTACTGGCCCAGGTCAGAATCTCACTGTTATTTTCTGATAACTTGATTGAAGTTAAATATTATTTGCAAGTTAATGCTGTTTCTCTCAACACATGTGATTTCCCTCAGTGTCATATGTAAGAAAAAGTAGCTTGAGTCTTCCTAGAGACTCCTACAGTAAAGCTCTTCTAGACTTGTATTTCTTTCTTCTCAATCCAGGCCCTTTGTTCTTCCTCCAAATATTTTTATTTCTGTTCTTTTTCTTTCTTTGTCTTAGTTCACATATGCTAGTGGTTTGCCTGCGTGTATGCATGTGCACCAGTGTGTGTGTATTGTCCATAGAGGAGTGCTTCAGACACCCTGAAACTGGAGTTACACCATGTGAATGCTAGAAGATGAACATGAGTCCTCGTCTAGAACAAGTGCTCTTAACTACTGACTGTCTCCAGATGAAGAAAACTGATGCACAACAGTGGCACATGCCTGTAATCTCAGCCCATGGCAAGCAGAATCAGAGGGGTCAATTCAAGGCCAATCTGATCTGTGTAAGGAGTTCCAGGCCACCGAAGAGTACAGAGTAAAACCCTGTCCCCAAAGTAAAAATACAAAAGGAAGGAACTTTAAAAAGGGGCCAGAGAGATTGCTGCTCTAGAAGAATGAGAGTTGGATCCCAGCACCCAGGAGGCTCACAGCTCCCTATTCCTCCATCTCCAGGAGATCCAGTGCCCTCTTCTGCTTGCATGAGAACCTGCACCCACAGGCATCAGACATACCCAGAGACACACACACACATAAGAAAATAATAATAATAATAATAATAATAAGCCAAGGGTGAAAAAGAGGACTTGGGATAGAGTATAGTGGAAGAGCATGTGTGAGGGTGGAGCTTCAACCTCCTGTTCCACAGAATGAAATGAAAAGAATGGCCAGTCTGGCACAGGATTCACTTTGTTGTGCATCAGTTCAATTGGCCCTCTGTCTTATGTTGCATAAACTGTACTTGATGGACTTGGAACTCTGAGTTCAAGGCTCAACTGCTCACTAACTCATGCTCACTGACTTGTATTTGAGTCCATTATCTCAGAGCAAAAGCTAAGCTCCTAACACTGTTAGTGTGAGATGTAAATGTGCAGCGTTGAACACAATTCCCCAGGACAGCTAGGATTAGGATACATTGTGTGTAGAATTTATGTGGACAGAGAGAGGTTGCACATGCCCACAGACTGAAGAAATGTCAACACCTGGGCCCATAAGGTGGGAGTGAGCAGGTCATAGAGTCAAGGGAGTGCTTAATATACTAGAGGAGTCGGGCCTGGCAGCATTTCACTAAAGACATAGTTGAGTCAAGATAGATTTTATTACTCAAAAGGCAATCCAAAGCTAACAGTGTGTCAAATTTAAAAAGACATTGAAACTCAAAGTCCCAGGTCATCAGTATCTGGGGTCCTTCAAATTCAATGAATGAGCCCAGTGGAGGGTGGCCAATGCTTTGAGGCAAGAGGTCAAAGTAGCAGTGTTAATGCGGGGCCTTAAAGGGACAGGCTGAGCCAGGCTTGGGAAACTCAGGATGTGTGGTGGAAGGTAGTCCTAGAAGTTTTCTTGTTTTATAGCACATTTAACAAGTTAGAGAATCTTTGCACATTTCTGCTTCTATTTTTATTCATTTATTTATTTATTTTTGGAGACAGGGTTTTACTACATAGTGCTGGCTGTGTGACCTTTAATCTTTATCAAAGGTTGAGTGTCATAGAATGTCACCAAAAGACAGATGCAGCAGCTAAAGAGAAAACAAGGACACCCAGGTTCTGTTTGGGTCTTTGAGATGGCTAAACAGGTAAAGGCCCAATTCACAAATCTTGGCACTGGAAAAAGAAGAATACATTAAAGTCATAAACAATATATTCAAAAGAATCATAGGAGAAAAGTTCCCCAAACTCAGAGAAAGACATGATAATCTGGACTCAAGAGACACAAATAACACCAAATGGACAAAACTAGAAAAGCATTTCCATGTCAATTAGTTAAAGCACTAAACATAGAGAACATAGAAAACATTCACCGTTGCATGAATCAAATATTAAGTCACAATACAAAGGCAAACGCGTGAGAATCACAACAGATTTTCAACCTTACAAGAAAGAATATCATGAAATTCAGAAAACCTTAAGAACATACTTTAAAAACCTCTATGCCAGTAAATGGGAAAATTTAAAATAAATGGAAGAATTTCTAAATGCATATGATGTGGCACAATTAAGCTGAGAAGAAAAGTACTTAAACTGATTCATAATCAGCAACAAGATTGAAGCAGTATTAAAAAGAAGTTTCCTACTAAAATATGCCCAGAACCAGATGGATTCACGGCAGAAGTCTACCAGAACTTAGAGAAGAATTGACACTTAAAATACCCAAATTGTTCCGTGAAATAGAAGGAAGAAAGGTTACCAAGCTCATTTTATGATGCAGTATTACCCTGACACCAAAACCCAGATGAAGACACCAGCAGTCAAAAAGGGTTCCTCTCTCCTCACACTGTCACCAGCCATTTTCTTACATTTATTTATGGACATCTAAGTGTGCACACATGTGTGTGTCACAGTGTATCTATAAAGGTCAGAGGACAGCTTAGTGGAGTTGATTCTCTCCTTCCACTCTGTGGAATGAAGGAATTAAATTCAGGTGGTGGCTTTCCCCAGTGGGTCATCTTGTGACACTCTCACCAGTCCTTGCTGTGATTTTCTCTCTTAAAATTTAATTAAAAGCCGGGCGGTGGTGGCGCACGCCTTTAATCCCAGCACTCAGGAGGCAGAGGCAGGCGGATCTCTGTGAGTTCGAGGCCAGCCTGGTCTCCCAAGCGAGTTCCAGGAAAGGCGCAAAGCTACACAGAGAAACCCTGTCTCGAAAAACCAAAAAAAAAAAAAATTTAATTAAAATATAATTACATCATTCTCCACTCTTTCCCCCTTACTATACCTCCAGTGTCCATCCCCCCCAACCTCTCTCCCAAATTCACAGCCTCCTTTTCTTTAACCACTGTTACATATACATATAAACAAATAAACATGAATACAGCCTGCTGAATCTCTTTAGTGTAGCCTGCATGTATGTGTCTAGGGTTGACCACTTGGTATTGGATCCAATCAAGGGACTCATCCCTGAGAAAGCCTAATTCTCTCTCTCTCTCTCTCTCTCTCTCTCTCTCTCTCTCTCTCTCTCTCTCTCAACAGTTGTTAATTGCTTGTGGCTCTTTATTTATGGGTGTGGCCCATAAGATTTCCTCCATCTATATGGGGATGACAGCTGGTGTTAGGATTGCTCATGTCCCAGGATGTGGTCTATTTTAGAGAAGTTTCCATGACCTGGAATATATATTCTTTGGTGAGTAGAGGGGAATATTTTGTAGATTTCTGTTAAGCCCATTTGATGCATGTCATTCATTTCTCATTTTTTGTTTACTTTTGTCAATAAGACTTGTCTTTTGGAGCAAATAGAGTATGGAAAGCCCCTTCTATTGGTGGATTGTAATTGCTCTGTGTCTTAAATTAAGTAGTACCATTTTTGTGAGAATTTGTCCATCAGAGTTTGGAATCCCCACAACATGAGGAACTGTGTTAAAGGATCACAGCACTGGGAAGTTTGAGGACCACTCTTCTGTGATCTTGTTGGAGATCTTGTCTATGACATTGACCTGGGATTCTTCTCTGTCACCTGTGCCTATAATTTAGAGTTAGAATTTTCATGGTGTCCCACATTTCCTGGGTATTTCTTTATGTATTTTTATTTCATATTCTTTGTGTGATCTCTTCCCTCCACTTTATCTTTGAGGACTGATACAGTTTCTTCTTCTTGACCCATTCTATATGTAAGACTTACCCTGAGTTTTCTAATTGGATCATTAAGTTTTTCAATTCTGCCTTCATTTCAGCTTGAGTTTTCTACATATTTCTATCTCTCTACTGAATCCGTTATTCAAATCCTGGGTTGTCTTCATTATGTCCATCATGTCTGTGTTTTCTTGGACATCACCCAAGCATTTATTTTCTTCTTTAATTTCATTGAGCTGTGTCTTTGTTTCTTCTCTAACCACTCAGAATCCTCTGATGAAATTTGTGATTTCTCTTTCAGATCTGTGTTATGGGGTTCATTCTCACTGAAGAACATTTTGTAGGACTAGTAGATTTGGCTTGAGGAGGATACTGAGTTGATCATTCATATTGCTTGTATTGTTTTCCATGAGAACTGGGTATGTAGACTTTTGTTGGTTCTGTGTCTGATGTGGACACAGCAGGCTGGCATAAAGCACAGGATTTTAGGAATGGCTGAGATTGGGAGTTGGGTACAGTCAGAAGGGATGGATTCAGCTTGTAGTGGGGTTTTGGGTATGGGAGTCTCTGCAACCACCACAGCCAGAAGAACAACAATCCATGGGAGGGAAGAAGGTAGTCTGACTCTGAGTAGTTTATTTAAGCACAGCAAAATTTGTTGAACAATTCCTGTTGATAAACTATATCCTGTAGGCACAATAAAGCTTAAGACATGACTACACCAGAACTCTTTATAAGGTACATATGACATCTTCTATAAATATAGATTCTATAGATTGACAGCTCATGATGAAGATCTGGTAGAGGATCCAGTGTAGTCTTTGATACTAAGATAGCTCAAAGGTTACCAGGCTGTTAGCCATATTCATTCCCAGACCCCTGGAAGGGAAAGAGTTAATACATCATTCTCTTTGATAGGACATCCTATGTGTTTAGTATTCCTAGTTCTCCTAGTGCTTGTCTGTGACCACAAGGACTTCTGTGTCTCCCACAGTTGAGGGGAGAAACTGGACTTGTGTGTAAGATGTGCATCCTGGTCTGAGCTAGAGGTTGATGACAGTGTAAGTGGAGCTCACCAGAATACACCAGGGCAATGGGTGTGGAGCCCAGGCTGGATCTGAGGAAGGGGAGGGTATGCAGAGAGTAGGATTAGGCAGATCCACCAAGCTAGACCACAACACAAGATATTCCGGAAAGGTTTGGGCCTAGAGATTTGAGGTTGCATGGAAAAGATGAAATCAGCAGATTCCAGTGGGGCAAGGACAGAATTTATTTATTATTTATTTATTCATTTGAGACAGGGCATCACTATTCTGTAGCTCTCGCTGTCCTGGCAGTTACTATGTAGACCAGGCTGGCCTTGAACTCACGGAGATCCATGTAGCTCTGTTTCCCAAGTGCTGGGATTAAAGGCATGTGCTACCACATCCAGATAAAGACAGAAACTTTTCAAAGATATTTGCTGTTATTGTTATTTTGCTTGAATGTGTATTTTCCTCTCTATTTTTACTATTAAAATATTTTTTAATTTTTATTTTACATGTTGAGATGTCTTGACTACATATATGTATGTATATCGCAGGTGAACAGTGACCATAGAGATCTGAAGATGACATCAGGTTCTATGGAGCTGGAGTTACAGATGGTTGTGAGATATCATGTAGATGCTGGAGACCTAACCTGGTCCTCTCCAAGAACAACCAGTGCTCGTCACTTGTGAGCCTGCCTTCCAGATTCACCCTCACTATTTTAAATATTTAATTTTGTTTTCTCTGGTATTTTTTCTTTCTTTAAAATATCTTTACACTAGTTATCCAATTCCTTCTCTCCTAATTGCAGTCTTTTTTTAGACCTTAAATTTTTCTTCTTTATTTTTTATTCTATTTTTTTCATTTTTATTTCTTTGTCTTGTAACTAATGTTACCTTTAAATTTTGTGGCACATTCTACAACGATGTTAGTCACTTCTTTTCTCTTGTCAGTACTCTTTTTACTTAGTTTTTCCTCATTTTTACAAGCTTTGTTCTTATTTGTAGTGATTATTGTTTGCCTTCTTGGAATGTGATCCTGCAATCCCAGGTCAACAATGTGAACACATGACATCCATATATCCTTTGTTCATGTTTATTATCTCACAAGACCGAGGATGAACACTTACTCTCTATTATTTAAAAACCCCAGAGACTGGTGTCTGTGGGCTCTCTCAGTGCAGCTTTCCTAGAACTTGAAAATCTTCCTCGCCTCTTCGATTTGTTTTGCATCAACGGGAGGCTTTCTCTGGCTGCCAGGCTGTAGGAACTTCTTCACATTGGGCAGGCTGCTGAGTCTGCTCTTCAGGGCCTGTAATCCAGAAAACACAGCCTGAGAGTCAGAACGGCTTATGTGGACAATCCAAAAAACTCTGAGCCCCTCCCAGAACATGACCATCTGAATCCTTACAACAGTTCCCGTGTAGACATGAGAAGAATGATAAAACCATGAGCTAGAAACCACAGTTCAGAATAATGTTCCTAAAGACCTCCTTTGACATCCAGTTACCATCTCCTCATGTCCCTGACACACACTGTAGGTCTGGGTGTGTGGTGCAGAGCACACAGCACTGTGTCTCTCAGGTGTGAAAGCAGAGACTACCAAAGAAAACTGAAGACATGAAAAACTGAATTGGAAATGGACACAGAAAAGCTCAAAGTCTAACCAGAAACAACTCACAGCCAGTTTTCACACCTGGAGATAAGGATGGGGTCACTGGTGGGTGGAGGATGGCATGGTGGGGGCTGTGGAGAGGGAAGCACAGTGCTGAGAAGTCAGAGCTGAGGAAGGGGGTCAGCATGACAGAGACCTGCTCAGACAAAAAGTATGCAAAGACAGGACACATGAGATGAAGATGAAGGCCAGAAGCATCCTGCAAAAAACAGGGATCCAGGGAAACTCTTGCATCTTTCTCATGACAAAAGTCAAAATATTCTTCTTGGAGTACCAGCCTCCAATCTCCATACACAAAAGATAATTTTCATGCCTGAAACCAGGTTCTAGTAGCTCAGTTTGGAGGCCCAAGGATGGACCCAAGGAAGACCACAGGCCACCATTATATTCTCAGAGGCATGTGTGTACGGATGCCTCTCTGAGGTGATCTCACCTTCAGCAGGGGGAAAGGGGCCAGAAGGCTGGAGTCAAACTCTTCAATATAGAGGAGAAGTTCCAGCAGGTGAATGTCCACCCTGGTGAGCCTGTTGCCAACAAGGTAGTCTTGTCCGTGGCTCTTCAACACCTGCAGAGTTAAAGGAGACAGATTATGAACATAGAATTGGGCAGGGACCACTGACTTTTCCCAAGTCTCCTAGGGGTCGCTCTGCCTCTGCCTGACAGGGATAGAAGTGCAGACACTTTTCTAGGCCTATGATGTAAGAGGGAGAGGGAGAAGTCAGGCATGCAACCTCCTCTTTAAAGCTCAGGTGACCTTTCTCTGTCATTGCCAATTCCTATGGCCTTCACACCATCCACCCTTCTGTACATTTTCCACGTGTGGTAAGGGCTTAGCCCTGACCCATCATGGTTCTTCCTCTTATTTTAATCTGATGGAGCACTGGAATGTCAGGACATTCCTCTCCCTGTCTTCTGTTCAATCTCTCTTGACCAGAAGCTCCATCTGCAGGGAGCGTCAGTCACCAGAGAACATCCCGTGTCTGCATTCTCCTTTGTCTGCTCTCCTCAGTTCTCTGGAATCTGAAGTACACCTGACTGAACTACAGCCTGTCCTCCCCTCTACAGCATTGGCTCTGACTCCCAACCTTCACTGTGTCGTGATTGACATGATGAACTGTAAGGGTGAACTGAGTTGGAGTCTGTAAGTAACTTTGTACTGATAACACATGAATGTTGGGCAGATGAGCATGCCAACACCATATGGTGCTAATGTTGCTATCTGATTGGTGGCTATGCATTTATTTAACATTTATTTCAATATTTCTTATTGTGTGAAGATTAGATAATAATACTATCTTAGCAATATGAAAATCACAGACAACCACGAGGAAAAGCACTTTTTCTTTTTTTGTTTTTTTGGGTTTTTTTTGAGACAGGGTTTCTCTGTGTAGCTTTGCACCTGTCCTGGAACTCACTCTGGAGCCCAGGTTGGCCTCGAACTCACAGAGATCCACCTGGCTCTGCCTCCTGAGAGCTGGGATTAAAGATGTGTGCCACCACCGCCCGGCAGGAAAAGCACTTCTTAAATCATGAGCTACAAGTAAAGAACTATAAAAGGCTTTGTGGTCACCTTATCACACTGTACATGTCTACAGAGAAAAATATAATTAGCACATCCAGAAACAAAAGGAAGCCAGGCAGGGTGACACACACATTTAACCCCGGCACTCAAGAGGCTGAGGCAGGTGGATCTCTGTGAGCTCAAAGCCAGTCTACATAGAAAGTTCTAGAAGAGCCAGAGCTACATAATAGAGAGACCATGTTATTTAAAAAAAAAAAAAAAAAAGGAAAAAAGAAGAAAAACTAGAATACAAAAGGCAGCATCAAATATTCTCAGTACATAGTTTATTGTGTGCACGGACGTCATGAATCTCATACCCCAGATGCTGTAAGCTGTCATGGCTGGACATTATGTTCTAGGAGACAGGGCCTTGACTCCAGATGGCTCTGTGAGGACCTGATGGCCCTAAAACCCTCTCGACTTCCACAGAGCTGAACAGCAGTGAGTGAACTTTCAGTGAAAGGATGAAAAACAAGGTGATTCTTTGTAACATGGGGATCACAGTCAGGTCTCCCAGGAATGTGTCAGATGCCCTTATCCTCTAGGATCATAGCTCTGTTCTTATCTTTTACTTGAAAGAAAATCAAGTAGTTCTGAAGTGTTCTTGATCTTCCTCCAAAGAGAAGCCCTGACTAAGAGATGCACTCCATGTCACTGACACACCTTCATTTGCTGAGTGTGCATGGCTCTCCTCCAAGCCCGGGGTATGTGACCCCAATTCTGGCAGGTCAGTTTTCCTTAACATCACTTCATCAGGCTCCTCCTCTCCACTCTCCATCCCTGTCCTTGTTCAGGCACTTCCCCTCTGTCTTTGAAGCACTATCGTATTCTCCTGACAGCCAGTCACTCTCTGGCCTCCCTGTGTGATGTGACAGAATATTTTCCCATCTGTGTTTTTCTTGACTTTCCTCTGGCATTGAAGCCCATTGTGTTCTGCAGGATCTAGGTTCATCTCTTCCACAGATCAAATTCTGGTTGTAGCCATGAACCCTGTTGAATACTGACCCCTAGATTGGCATGACCATGCAGGGCTCCTTCACAGGCCATTTTTCTTTTCTTTTTTTTTTTTAATTTTTTTGAGCTGAGGATTGAACCCAGGGCCTTGGGCTTGCTAGACAAGTCCTCTACCATTGAGCTAAATCCCCGACCCTTTAAAGAATTTATTTATTTATTTGGGTTTTTGAGACAGGGTTTCTCTGTGTAGTTTTGGTGCTTGTCCTGGAACTCACTCTGTAGACCAGGCTGGCCTCAAACTCACAGACATCTGCCTGGCTCTGCCTCCCGAGTGCTGGGATTAAAGGTGTGTGCTACCACCGCCCGGCATTTTTCTACAGTGCCCTGTGGGGCGGGGACCTGCACAGAGAGGCTCATGGAAGGTCAGCGCTGCAGCAACCTTTCTCTCCCAGACTCTACCTTTCTCTTGTCCTTGGAACTCAGTGTCCCCTGACTTCAAAGAGCCCACTTACTTTTTCAAAGGCAGGCAAGTACCGGTTTTTGGTCCTGTCTTTTACCAAGGAAATCTTGGCTTCTTTTTGGTCCGGGGGACATACAACAAGGTGCATGATCATTTCACTCAGATCTACAATACCCTCTGAATACATGTCAATCCTGAAAGACAAAATTATCCAAATGGTCAAGGGTTTTCAGTGATGCACTATTTTACATTTTAATCTCAAAACCTGAGAAATTTACACTGAAATGTGGTTGCAAACTTATTCGCCTCTAGTGGGTCATTATCTTTTATATTTAACAGATATATTAACTTTCCCTCTAGGATATCCTGTCAGTTCAGATACACTTTTAGAATTTTTTTTTACACACACGTGACCCATCCAAGGACAAAGAGCATCACTGACATTCCAGAAGATAACCATCAAAGTCTACAGCGCTCTCTCTCTCTCGCTCTCTCTTTCTCTCTCTCTCTCTCTCTCTCTCTCTCTCTCTCTGACATAATTTGTTCTCAACAACCCTGCTGAGATTCTCAGAGCTAACACTGTGCCTCCCATGTAAACTCAACCCAGAGCCCTGGTTGAAGCACCAGATGCATGTCTGTGCATCTCTCCTTCTGCTGCATGGTCCAGAGTCATTCTTGGTCAGTGTTAGAAGTTCTCCAGTCATTTCTCATGAAGAACATCTGTATGTCCTCCACACACTGCTGCTGGATTCCGCCCTTGTTAACGTTTGTCAAGACTTGTCTATTTCTTTACTCAGTTGACCCACAGCACAGCACAGGACACATGTGTTCCCTTGTTCTAAACTGTATTTTATACAGTGCTTTTGGAAAATAGTTTCATTGTCACATTTTCACACACTGTCATTGCTAGCCCCTGATAAGGTGGTACTCTGTGTTTCCATGCATCTGTAGTGGTCTAAGCATGTTAACATCCTCCAATGTTAGAAGAATTTGATCCTCACTCCCCTAAAACCCCAATCCCGCCCCTGTGGCAGCTGCTCCAGAAAGTGCTGATCCATTTCCTTTCTTATCCATGGGGATGATGGGAACGTGTCCTATGGAATGAACCATGGAGCATGTGCCCTGGTGTCTGCTTATTTACATAAAGCAGTGTCCACACTTGACCTTTGTTCTGCTCCCCTCAGCACTTCAGATATTTTCATGGCTAAAATTATAAGTTGTGCTCCTCTTTCCTCTATTATTGAATAACTGGGCTGGTTCCACCATGAGAAAATTATAAACAATGCTGCTAGGAGTATTTCTGTACAAGCACTATGAAAGCCGAGTCTCTCTTTCCATGGACATATGTTTCCCACACTAGTGTTGCTGGCTAGCACCACATTTAGCTCTCTAAGCAACTGCAATACACATACACAGTGGTTTATGAATGAAGGATTTTGTCATATCACAGTGAGTCTCAGCATGGGTGGTACAGTCAGCCTGGCTGCTTTAGTTCTGATTTAAATGCTTCAGATAATCTTGGTCCTTGGGAACCTGTCTCTCTAAGGCTCATTGAGTTGACCAGTCCATAGAACTGGCTGACAATTCAGGTCTTGCTCTGCACTATTCCTACTCCTGGGATGTGGGAAGCAGCTCCTTCCTTCTTCCCTCCCTAGGACTCCTCCTCTAGCCTCAAGCCCTGTGTCCTTTGTCCTAAGCTGTTGGCTGAGGTCCAGTCACTGAAGCCTTGAGTACCTGGAGTCCTGATTCCACCATGCTCAGGGCCCTTGGACCATCATGTTTGCAACTCTGTCCCCATGCTGTGCTGGCAACATCATCCTCTGCTGCAGTCACACTCACCTGAACCCACCCCAGCTGCTCCTCCCTCTCCTCCATGGATTCTTCCTACATAGCCTAAGTGTTTATATCAAGAGCCAGTCTGCTCCTAGACTCAAAGACTGCCACTCTCTTGCTCACTGATGGAGAAACCAATTCCTTCCTTTGTTTCCCCTTGGAGTAATAACAAGAAATGTACCGTACAGGGCTCTCTCCTTCACGTCCTTGCCATAGAGGTTGTATTTGGTGGCGATGTAGTTGAGAATGGCTCTGGTCTGCACCAGCATCATCCCGTCAATCTCCACCATGGGCACTTGGTCAAACATCAATTTCCCATCTTTAAAAGAAGAAAGGAAAAAGGTCTGTGAAGTGTTCAAGTCTCACTTCTCAGGAACAGAAAAGTTGTATTGAAATGTCTGATCATGGAAAGGAAAGATAAGTGATTGGCAGCCAGTCTTTAATTGAAATCCCATTTACTTTTAGCTCCTGTTTCCTCTTTGTCTCACCCACCTTCTGTTGGCTTCTGAGTTTTCTCATTCACTGTTATTTCCTATCCAGATACATATTATATCCCTCATTCATGTTTTATGTTCAATTCTTGTCCCTGGATACATTTGAGAAGTTAGGAGAGACAGCAGAGGGCCACCATGCAAATAGAGCTATGTAGGGAGTTTGGAAGTCTAATTATCTTCAAGACATAAGGTGTACGACAGTTTCCTAAGTAGTGAACCCCTGAATTCCTCCAATCTGTATTTGTGGGGTGATAATAACTCATAAGTAGCTATAATAAAAATACTCAAGAAAATCACCCTAGCTGTTTGTCCACCCATGATTTAATCAATGGCCATGTACTTACGTGGTTATTGGGCGTTGTTGGTGAAAAAAATGATGGAATAAGTGAGTGAAAGAGAGCCTGAATGAAATAGTTCACTCTGAGGCAGAAATAGTAATAAGACATTTATTTACTGGTCACCAGACAAATTTTTGGAGAAACTAACTTCCTCACTCTTATCATTGTTTTCATTTTCAAAGCACTCAAGGACCCCCCCCCCCCCTCCACCTATATCATATCACTCTGCCATTCTTGACTCTTCCCACCCACCACCCACCAACTTCACCTTCTGGTGAAGCTTCTACTAGGCACCTCATTGAGGACATATGGATACTTGGTGTTACCTTTTCTTAACTTTTCCAAGTCTTCTGGACGTTCTATAAACTTCTCTTCAAACTGAAGACAGAAAAAGTAAACACATTTTCATTAGCTCATTCTGTGTTGTTGTAGACTTTTGAGCTTGAGTGGTCTGTGTCTGGTAGTACATCTGCAGTAGATCCGAAGGGTCTGATCATAGCCACTTGGAAATTCAGATTAGATTCATCCACAAAAGAGTGTTGATCATAACAAAGCTGCTCATTCTTGTAGTGTTCCTCCTCCCTGACCCTACTATGTCCATGCTTAGGTCCTAAGAAGAGAGTGATCTCACAGGAGGACCAGCACTGGGAAATGGACTGTTGAGGTTTTCAATTCTCAGCAAAGCCTGTTAACTTCAGTGAGAACAAAATAGAACTTTCTCTGTCTCCATCATGGTGTGTGGTATGGCCGTGGAATACCTGTTTTTGTTTTGTTTTTTTTCCTTCAGGATTTAGTTTTACTAATTTTGAATGTGTGTGTTTGGGCTGTGGGGGTCTTATGCATGTGAAAACACCCATCTCAGAGGTTAGAGTTCAAGGAGTCCAGAGGTTAGAGATTCAGTTGGATATGGGGTGATAAACAGTTATTAACTGTCATATGTGGGTGCTGGGAACCATAGTACATTTTATGTGTAATAAGAACTCTAAACAGCCAAGCATTTACTCTAGCCCAATATCAAAGTTGCTTACATTGTGGGACTGTTATTGTATTTTTAAAATATTTATTTGTTTTATGTATAAGCATTAATATATTTTTGTGTGATGATACACATACCCAATGAAAACCCACTCTGGCCTTTTACATGGGTTCATGGGATCCGAACCCATGTGGCTTAATCTTTAGTCACCCAGCCCTCTCTCCAGCCCTCTAGAGTAATAAGCCACTCTCTTCCTTTCTCAGTTTTAAGACACTTTTCAATCATGAAAAGTTGAAAATCAGCTTCTACCTTGCTTGGTGAGGCAGTTTGCGGATGACTCCATAACCGCCAGGACTGAACGGACGGGAATGAAATGGTGAGTGTCCACAACTTGCACAGCTTTCAGAGAGCTGCAGTGAGTGCTGACGTCATCACAGAGGGCGGCTGAACTGGGATGGGGTTGGTGGGTGTGAGGGTGATGAGGTCAATGGGCGGCCTGTGGGCACACTGAGTCTGGAAGATTTGAGCCAGGGTCTCTAATAGCCCCTGTCCACT
>CABHPP010115544.1:9340-32656 GCA_902168425.1 Peromyscus attwateri
CATATTATATATATATATATATATATTCACAGCCCTCTGGAAGAATGCCCCATACAACACTCAGAGTCACATAGAGGTTCTACTCAGGAATGATGGGTATGACATCAGCAACAGTAAGAAGCAGATTTTATAGTATAGAGAACAAGGCATCATCTGATTTTCAGGGAAGAGTGCATGGATTTTCAAATAATGATACACGCTACTTACCAATAAGCAAGAACTGTGCTTGCTCCCTTGGGCAAGAATGACCATTTGGCAAAACTGTTATCTACAGACGCATAATACCAGATGGAATTGGGATCTTTATTTCACCATAGGACAGCAGAAAACTATTTATTTAAATTTCAGAATTTTATCATATGTGAGTCAGCAACTGTACAGCCTTGTGAATAATGGACATGTTGTGTAGAATATCCCCTCCTTCCCATTCCTTGGGCATGTGTGTTATTTACAATATTTCATCATTACAAACAATGCTGCAGAAACAACATTTTTTATGTTGTGTGCATATTTGTGTTCATGAATCTTATATTCATATTGCCCAGTTCTTTTTCATTTTTCTTTTATTAAAAAATAGATAGTTTTTATACAATATATTCTGTTTATAGTTTTTCCTCCCTAACTGTTCTGAGAGTCTCCCCATGTCCCCTGCCATACACATCCACACCTGTTCTCTCATTGGGGGAAAAAAAAAACAGACCTCTAAAGAAAAATAATAAAATAAGATAAATCAATTAAAAACATAAGAAAAAGAACCAAAGAGAAATAGTAAGAAACACTTACAGATGCAAAGGCACACATGGAAATCCTATAATACAAACCTGGAAGCCATAGTATATACCCGAAGAACATGCCAGGTTTACAAAAGATGCCCTAACAAAGCATTGTGAGACAAAGAACTTCCAAAGATGCCATTGAGTTCGGTTTGTGTTAGCCATCTACTGCTCAGCATGGGGCCTGCCCTTAAAAGTGGTCCACATCCCCAGTAAGATTTTATTGGAGAAAACTGATTTTTCCATTTGCAAGTGATTATCTATTGAAGATAGCATCTGGATTAGGGATGGGGGCTTGTGTCCTCTTCTCTTCTCAGTGCTGGGAATCCATCTGGCCCTGATCTCTGTATGCTCAGTGTAGGCTCAATGCATGCCACCACAGTCTCTGTGAGTTCATGTGTGTGTGTGTGTGTGTGTGTGTGTGTGTGTGTGTGTGTGTGTCTTGCTATGCTTGTATCTTGTTTCCTTGGTGTCTTCCATCCTCCTCTGACTCTTACTATCTTTCAGCCTCCTCTTACCCAGGGTTCCCTGAGCCCTCAGAGGAAGGATTTGATGGAGACATCTCATTTAAGACTCTGTGTTCCAAGGTCTCTCACAATCTGCACATTATCTCTCTGTAGGTCTCTATGTGTTCCCATCTACTACAGAAGGAAACTTTCTCTAATGATGACTGAGCAAGGCACTGATCTACAAGTATAGTATAGTAAAATGTCCTTAGGAGTCATTTTATTGTCTTGTTACTCTAGAAGAACAGTGGTATTTGGTTTTCCTCTAGTTGTCTGGACTAATTTAGTCTCAGGTTCTTGGTCATCCAAGCAATGTCAGGGATGGATTCTATCTCATGGAATGGGCCTTAAATTCAATCAGATATTGGTGGATTACTCCTACAACCTTTGTGTCACATGCACTAGTGCATCTTGAGGGCAGGTCATCTTTGTAGACTGAATGGCTTATAGCTGAATTGGTGTTTACCGTTTTCCTTTGGTAGCATGCAAAGTACCTTCTAAAACCATGAACAAGAGTCAGTGAGGGTGAAGGCTCTGCGTAGGCACCAGCTCAACTTCTCCATGTTCAGTGAGTTGTGAATGTGTTGTCTTCAGTTTGTGGAGAGCAACCAATAGCCTTTGCAATAGCCTAGGTTGTTTGGAGTTCTGAAGAGATGTTCTTGGCCAACAACTTGATTAGATGTAAACCATTCCCAGACTGGAAGCTTAATTTGATGAGGAGAGATATGCAGTTGGGGATCTATCTGCTCTGAGATTTGGAGATTTCATTTGGATCACATTGATATTTTAGGAAACTTCTACTGTCAGGGGTTTCTATATGAACTTTCAAATGGCCCTTTGTTTTTGCTATTCTCCCTCATATATGTATTCTGTCCTTCACTACCCTCTTCCCTCCCACTCCCCATTGATCTTCCTCTTCTATCTGCCTACCCCCATTCTGCCTCCATTCATAGTTTTCTATTCTATTTTCACTTCCCACGGTAATCCATCCCTTTCCGCTAACCCCTTACTCTTTGCATAACCCCTACAGTTGTATGGATTGTAGCTTGCTTACTGAAGACTTACATAGTGCCTATTTCTTTTCAAATTGATTAATTTCTTTATAGTTCAAATGCACATGTAGTTTTGTCAAATACCATTAGTCTCCTCTTAACTCTTTATGACATTTTATTTTCAACTTCAATGAGGAACATATGAGTGTCTGCTGGAGCACTAATTTGCTAAATATCAAGGATTTGAATTATTGCTGTTTTACTAGTTAAAAATGCTACTCCACTTTTGGTCCAATCTGCACTTCTGATATTATGAATGAAGCTAAGAATACCTCTGTTTTATGTGTGGCAGGGTTATTGATCTTAATTTTTCCTCTTTCACAGAATTTTATTAGGTATGCTTCCATGGTTATTTTTCTGTATTAACTTTAAAATTATTCATCTATTATTAGGGATAAAAAGGTTGATAAAAACAACACTTTAGTCAGGGAAATAACTCTATCCATTAAAGTGATTTCCTCACAAGCATTAAGACATAAATTTGATCCACAACGCCTACCAAAGTAAGTAAATAAAGAAAAATTAGATACAGTTGCCTATGATACAAAAGCTGGGGCTTCATGGACAAGGAAATCAGAAGGGCTTGGAGGCTGGCCTATCTGCTTGAATCAGTGAGCTCCAAATTCAGTGAGAGACCGTATCTAAGACAACAAAGTGGCAAGCAATTAAGGAAGAAACCAAATATGAACCTCTGTCTTCTATATGTATATCCATCAAATAAATGTTTATTTGTACACACAGGATCACACAGACATATCCATGTGCACAAAAAGCATTATCACACTAAACTTATAAATTATCAAGAATATGTATATTCATGGTATTTTGTTATCTAAAAATAAGAAATGTCTACATGTTCAATTATAACTACATGTCTTTTTACTGTTTTAGATGTTTTGATGTAAACAATGCATCATATTTTTTTGGTAAACAGGGCTTATTATTTTTCTGTCTCTAAATTTTTCTATTAAAATACTTTCTCTTTACATTTTAAGCTGATATTGTTTATAAATACAAATCTTATTGTTTGTTTCTATATTTTATAGTGAAATAACCTTAGAGTTATGAGTTATTTTCAGTCACACAAAAATCTCATTTTACTCCATTAATATAGATTCTGCAAAAGCAAGTATTCTTCCACATTTGATTATCATTTGTTTAATTTCATGAAAGTTCCTGTATTTCCTTTATGTGAGTAATATTTTCCAACGAGAAAGCACATTACACACTGACATGAGACTCCATTGTCTCTAATTATGTGTGTGTGATAGTCAGCTTTCCTTCGTTGTGACAACATAGTAAGGGGAACAAATTAAGATAAAGTTACGTGCTTCTGATAGTTTTTGACATTTCAGTCCGTGGTAAGCCAGATTGATTACCGTAAGCATAAAGCAAGGCAGGAGACTCTGGATACACTGAATATATAGGATATACTTTGAGACTAAAGCAAGGCAGGAGATACTGGATATACTGAATATATAGGATGTACTTTGAGACTGAAGCAAGGCACGAGACACTGGTGGCAAGTGAATGTAGTAAAAGATGCCATTCACCTCAATTTGGTTAAGAAGTAGACAAAGTGAGAAAGGAAGAGGTAAAAGTCTCAAAATTCCCTAGTGATCTAATTCCTCTAAGGCCTAAATCCTAATAGCCCATTCAGCTATGAAGTCATTGATGAGTTAATTCATTAATGAAGTTAGCATTCTCATGACCCAGTCACCTCTCAATAGTGCTACCAGCTGAGTGCCATGCCTTACACACTAGGAGACACTCAGATCAAAGGTGTAATCGTATATATTTACTGAAGGAAAACTTTCATTCACATAAAACAGTAAAAATACTTGGAATTTACTATTGGTAGATTTTCACTACCTAATGCGGGAGTCAAAATTCCATCAGTTTCTCCAATACAGTATATGCACCAAAATAACTTTCATATTTCATAACTTAGTTCATGGTTGGGTATTCATTTGTCATTTGTCTTTCATCTCCACTAGTCTGGAGAAAATTTTCAGTCTTGCCTCCTCTTTCTTGAAGTCTGAGAGAGTATGAATTCATTATTTTATATAATATCTCTTGGATTATGCTTGCATAATAGTTCCTATGGTTAAACTAGACTTTGAATAAAGCAGAACAGCACAGAAATGCTGGTGTTGTCTTTCTTAGGATGTTCTAACAAAAGCAACTTGAAGAGAATTTGTTCTTTTCCTGTTGCTATTAGTTTTAATCACTGGGATAATGGGTTATTTCCCAGGTTTCTCCACTGTAAAACTATTTTTGCTTTATAATTAATAGGTATATTCTGAGATGATTAATTAAGATCCAATTTCAGTATCCTGGGTCTTATCATGCTTTTTTAAAAAAAAGCTATTAGTGTAAGTTCATTGTGCAAAGTAAAGGCTTTATGACACTTTTGTTCAAGTATGTCATGGACTTCTGCCATGTGGACTCCTCATCACCCTCTCTTGTCGTCCCTCCCACTTCCCCTTCTCCCCAAACACAGGTCTCTATTTTTAGGAGATACATATATGATAGTGCACATACATTTTTGCAACTATATGAAGATATATTTTACATACATATATATATATATGTAAAATGAATCTTCAATTGTCTTATTAATGAAAAACTCAGTGCCAGCTATTGGGGTAAATTCTGAAAGATCAGAGAAACAGAACAAGCCACAGATAACATCACCTTGCCAACTTCTCAACCAATCTTGTTTCCACAAACTAGAAGCTTCTGAGTCCTCATCCGAATGGATCTCAGCTGAACTGCTGCTAAAAGCCCCAAAACTTAAAAACCTCTAGTTCCTGGCCCTCACACCTTATATATCTTTCTGCTTCCTGCCATTACTTCCTAGGATTAAAAGTGCATGTCACCATACCCGGCTGTTTCCAGTGTGGCCTTGAACTCACAGAGATCAAAATGGATCTCTGCCTCTCAAGTGATAGGATTAAAGGTGTGTGTGTGTGTGTTTGTCACCATTTTCTGGCCTCTATATCTAGTGGCTGTTCTGCTCTCTGACCCCAGATAAATTTATTAGGGTGCACAATATATTGGGGAACACAATATCACCATATATATATATATATATATATATATATGTGTGTGTGTGTGTGTGTGTGTGTGTGTGTGTGTGTGTGTGTGTCATACAGCTGAGCAAAAACATGACATATTTATCTTCCTAAGTTTAATGAACTTAGTAAGCCTTCTTTAAATTTCCACTACCTAGTTTTAAAATCCTCCATTGATGATTCTTCCCTTGGTCATTTATGTTTTTTCAGTGGTCAAATGCACAATCATAATCTCATTTATTTTTTACCTTTTAAAATTGGAATTGTTACATAATCAGGAGATTTCTCTCCTCCATTTATATCATCATTGACCATTCATGCACACATTAATATATGGAGTGCAGAATTTTCTTTTAATCAATGGCTGTTGTCTGTTTCTTTTATTTTTTATTGAAAATAGAATTTTTTCATACAATATATTCTACTTATGGGTTCTTCTCCCTCCCTCAGCTTCTCACAGATCCAACTGACATTCCCTTTTACTTAGATTTGGTCATTATTATCTTTATAAATCTGGGTTTTCTTCCCATACATTGTACTGTGGACATTTACAGTCCATCATATTTCCTTTCTTCAATATTAAAATAATTATTTGTCCAAAGTAATCATTTTTTTAATTGAGAAGCAGAATATAGAAATAGATATCTAATGTTTAGGTATTCAAATTGTTAGAACTGTTAGATACTATCAGTATACCTGTATCTGAGGTATTTAAGAAGCACACAGAGACATGTTTGTTTCATTATTTAATTATACACATGTATACTGTGTATTTGTTTTGTCTATGTGTACTAAGATTTTTGAGTACATACTGATTTTCCAAATTTAAACATAAATAAAATATAAGTTTCCATGTAAAATAAACGAAAAAATTAATAGAAGAACATAGATCTATGCATATTGACTTAATACTTCATCCAGGGAAAGCTCCTCAGGAAGACATCAGCAGAAAAATAGATTCATGATAACCTACGTGTTATCATAATTAAAGAATATTACAAAAAAGTAAGTTTCTTTCACCTGTTTCAAACTATGTTCACTGACTCAATGAATTTTAAAATATAACTAAGATGAGTTTTATGATTCTAGCCTCAGAGTTGAAAAATATGCTTGAACCTTTGGTTATAAATATTTACCTTAAAGAAATATATGTTCAAAACACTGTGTTCAAAGTCACTTAAATTAACTGAAATTTTTCCATTTTTCCAACTTATTATTTTTAATATGTAAAGCATAAATGGAAACATTAATTCTACTGTATGATCAATGTGTTTTCCTAAGAAGTAAAGAATTTTAAACCTGTAACTTGTATGTTGCCTTTAACTCTTCCTTGAATGTAATAGTTTCCTTATTTTGAAGCAAACAAGAATCTTTTCCTCATTTATCATAATGGATGTTTTTCTGTTTCATATACTGAAGATAAAGTGCCTTCTGTCAGAGAATACTACCTTCTGCCCATACACCTAGGATGGGAAACACATTATTAAACTATTCATGTTTATGGTTTGTAGAATCATATCTGAATATCCAATATATATATATGTATATATATATACATATATATATGTATATATACATATATATAATATGCAAGATAGTAAGATTGCTCAGTATGTTGATAAAATGTGATTAGTTAAAGTTACAAGCTTACTCTCATGATATCTACTTGGAGTTGGTCTATAATAGACCACTTATATACTTTTGGATTTGCATTTTTCCTAAAGGTAGAACATATTTTAAAATTTGTATCTGCTTGACTTTAATTTTAATGTTACAAAAAAGTACATGCAAGTGTAACAAAAAAGATGTTTCTCCAACTGCTTCCTTATCTTAAACTAGGGTTTTCATACTTAAACTAAACATGCTTTGATGTCATCCACATTTCAGGCTTACTAAGAAAGGATGGAACCTCCTTGATTTTACTGAAGTCAAAATAGAGCTCTTATGAATATGAATGTTTCATTTAATCTAGATTCATCAAATGCTAGTAAAGCTACATCCAAGGGGCTGGAGAAATGTTTCAGTTTTTAAGAGCTCATACTGCCCTTGCAGAGGACCCATATTTGCTTCCCAGCACCCATGTTAAGCAATTGACAATCATCTATAACTCAAGTTCCAAATGATCCAATGCCTCTTGCCTCCACTGACACCTACACTCATGTGCACATACAGCATACAGAAACATAAACATATATGTATTTAAAAAGAAAGTAAATCTAGAAGAAGAAATGTTGTAGCCAGCATAAAATGATTATGTTCACCAATGAAATATCTATCTGCTAAATAGAAATGCATTCACTAGAAACAATACCCTGAATGTACAGTTAAAATCACCAATGTTGATATTATTTTACCTTTTTGCATAGTTATGTATGAGTATAATTCTGACTTTATCATGTTAAGAAGTTACTGAACTTCTTAAATTCCCATTCTGCACATTTTTGGTTCTAAATCTGTTTTGCTTTGATGCAAATATATTCTAGGGAAAAACGCTTCATTTCACTGATTATTTCAATTATTTCCATAAATATTTATTAAATGCCTAGCATATGTTGCATGTTTAAATGGTATAAAACCAAATAGTGTAAGACACTTGTTTTCTAGTTGAAAATAATCTTGTATAAAATATGTTATTTGCTAAAGTGAAGAAAACTGGAATAGTATTGAGTTCTATCAATTTAATGTATTGAACAACCTGATACTCCTGACAAAATACACAGAAAACATAGAATGATAGTGAACAAATATCCTTTTATGTTCTAACTAGAAAGAAAAAAGGAGAATTTTTTAAGTTCTGAAACAAAAAGCAATGCAAGGCCAGATACAATTTTGGCTATTGCTAGTGTCACCCAGCCCCAACAAGTGTTGGCTTTGTCTTCAAACAGGCAAATATTTAAGGTTCATAAAGAAAGATGAGCTGTTACCTCTGTCTGAAATGAGGAGACAGGATAGAACTGTACGCAGACATGGTTACATCAAAGCACTACCACCTTTGTGAAACACTGGAGGAATGAAGAGAAGCCCACCTATTGGCACAGGAAAGCGAATATAGAGTGGGCTGTAAAGATTAAGGACAAAGTACATCTATCTGGCATAAGCTCATATGGAACAATTGCTCTCTGAGTTTATAGTTAGATCTATGCATTTTTCAGAAATCAAGAGTTTGAATTTACACTACTTGACTTTTCCAAGGGTCTGAATAAAAGAGGGTTAGAATTGTAAATGCCTTAAGCAGGAAATAAGAGCCATTTAGTCGGTAACAGGCAATTGTAAAAAACCCTGAACCCTGCCATGTCTTCAAAGTAAGCTGGATATTGTACCATAAGAAAATTGACATTGACATGAAAAGTAAAAGGACTTTTCAAATGTTTAAAACACGAAATTACAGCATGCCACAACTAAAAGTAATTGAAGCAATCATAAAATAAATCACATGTTCCTCAGGGACGTGGAAGAACTCATATGTCATACTGACATTTGAATAGCTGACTTTGTTTACCAAGAAATGGGTTTGCTAAGGGGTATACTGTATGCAAGTGAGATGGCATCCTAGGAGAGGGAGACTATTGAAAAAGAAGTAAGAATAAAATAATTTAAACAAGTGTTCAGGAGATTAATAATTTTTAAACAATATAAGAATTTTAAACCAATTTTTAAAAATGTATCAAGGAAGCCAGGCAGTGGTGGCGCATACCTTTAATCCCAGCACTTGGGAGGCAGAGCCAGGTGGATCTCTGTGAGTTTGAGGCCAGCCTGGTCTACAAAGTGAGTTCCAGGGAAGGCACAAAGCTACACAGAGAAACCCTGTCTCGAAAAAAACCAAAAAAAAAAAAAAAAAAAAAAAAAAAAAAAAAAAAAAAAAAAAAAAGAAAGAAAGGAAGAAAGAAAGAAAAATGCATCAAGGAAATGAGTACCCCAATCTTATTCCTTGACCTCACTCCACTTGTTTGGTAAAAAACAGTATTGAGATTTAACCACAAACCAGGAGGACAAAGGACATTCTTTTGTGTAATTCATTCCAACTGGTCTAAAGATGTAGAAAGCATGGCAAAACAAAGAACCAAACAGGACAGACATGAAAGTCATGTATATGATCTTGATATCCAAAGCCATTTATATAGTAGAATCAATTTACATAATCTGAAACTTTGAATATATTTAAAATCATCACTACAATGTAGCTGTAGTTTTCCTGTGTCCCACCTGGCTGGTGGTCAGGACAAATCTCTCTCACCTGCCAGTCCTGTAGCTGCTTGGACCCAAATAAGCACACAGATGCTTATATTACTTATAAACTGTATGGCCGTTGCAGGTTTCTTGCTATCTAGTTCTTATATCTTAAATTAACCCATTTCTATTAATCTATAAGTTGGCACATGGCTTGTGACTTACTGGTACTTTACATCTTGCTTCTCATGGCGGCAGTGGCTGGCAGCCTCACCTGACTCAGCCTTCCACTTCCCAGAATTCTCCTCTCTGCTTATCCTGTCTATACAATACTTCCTGCCTGGCTACTGGCCAATCAGTGTTTGATCTTTCATTCAATCAGAGCAACACTTTCACAACATACAGAAAGACATCACCAGCACTTCCCCTTTTCTTTTTTTTTCAAAAAGGAAGGTTTTAACTTTCACATAGTAAAATTACATATAACAAGACAATTATCAAGCAAGAATTACAGTTACAGTATCTAGTCTATTTATAATATCTAGTCTATTTGTATTTGGCAAAATTAAAGAAGATATCTATCTTATATTTGTAAGTCTAAGGTTTCATATTTAACTTATCTTTTATCATAACTAAGAAAATTATAACTATCTAGTCTTCAACTATATCAAAGACCTCAGAAGGATATAATATTACCTGAGAAACAGGAGAAGGATGCAAGCAACTTTTGGCAGTCTTGCAAGAGTTTACAGAGACAGCTGGCAGCCTGGACAGTTATCCAAAGTTCCTCTGTAAAGTTGGAGCATCTGTCTTCAGTCCATAGGCCTAGAGTCTCTCAGTCATTTCTCTCTGTGTCCTATAGAATGTCTGGCAGTTTCCTCTGTGAAGCAGGAACCTGAAGGACCATTTTGCCAAGCAAAGTTCATTGGTCACCTTCCTATGGGTCCTTCATGTCTAGTCAATACATGTTTTTAAGCAGTTTAGGCAAGAACAGTTTTTTTTTTCCCCAGATGGCTATTTTTGTCAAGAAGAAGAAAAATCCTTTATGGAGTGTCTTTGATGCCCATCTTTTTCTTTGAAGTAAATCAGGGCTGCCAGGAGCAGACATGTCTCACTGTCCAGAAAGTCTAAATTTTTTAAAACATGTTAAATGCCATATTCTGTGGGTCTTTGAAGTGTTTGAAGATTACCTACCTAATTGAATTATATCTATGTATACCTAGAAAACTTAACATGACTATAAGTTTGACTGTCATAGAAGACTAATTATTATTCTGTATTTTTTAATTATCCATTACAATCTAAATGAGTTATATAAACATAATACCTCAAATGAGAGTAGAAATATATATACAGTATAACAAAATTAAGTTTAAACTTGTATCAATAGACTAAAATCCATAGCAATGTAAAACATTTTTAAACAAGTTGTTTTTCTTTGAAAGTAAGTTTAGGTGGAGACTCTTACTGTTGGGTGCCATTTGTAGCTGAAGTTTTCCTGTGTCCCATCTGACCCCTGGTCAGGACAAATCTCTCTCACCTGCCAGTCCTGTAGCCACTTGGACCCAAATAAGCACACAGACGCTTTTATATTACTTACAAACTGTATGGCTGTGGCAGGCTTCTTGCTATCTAGTTCTTATATCTTAAATTAACCCATTTCTATTAATCTATAAGTTGGCACATGGCTTGTGACTTACAGGTACTTTACATCTTGCTTCTCATGGCAGTGGCAACTGGCAGCATCTCCTGACTCAGCCTTCTTCTTCCCAGAATTCTCCTTGTCTGCTTATCCTGCCTATACTTCCTACCTGGCTACTGGCCAATCAGCACTTTATTTATCAATCAATCAGAGCAATGCATCATAGCATATAGAAAGACATCCCCAGCACCACAAAGCATACATGTTTGACAATAACAATGATGAAAGTTTGAATATAAAATAAATATTCTATAGCGTTGAAACCTCAGTGAGAGGATTGAATTTACATCAAGAAAAAGTGAAAAGCTTGTAAACTATAATGAGGAGCTAGACATACAGAGACACTTCTGGGATGCCATGGAAGAGAAAATCCAGGGCAACTCCTGCATTCCAAGCTTTACCCAAGTAAGGAGGTGGGATCCTGGGGAACAGAAAGGCCAGAGAAAGAATGCTGAAGCAAAGGAGGAAAAGTAAGTCCAACTAAGTTCCTGAGAAAGTCAGCTGCATCCTTAGTGAAAACACAAGTGATGGCAGAGACAGCAGTGTGGGCATCTCTGCAAAGGATGATAGAAAGCCTGTGTGCTTCGGAGTCACATTTAAGGATGGCAATTTTCTGCATGAGCGTGCTCATCCACCAAAAATGACCCTAGCAAACATTAGTATCTCTAATGCTTCCCACGGACATATTGAGCAAGTATGGGAAAACAATGCTGAAAAACGTGAATAAAATATCCAGTGTATTCCAAGGAAATGCAAAAATCTCTGGGGTTATATATTCCTGTGTTGTCTCAAGGGTTTGTAATCTGAAGAATCAAAATGAGCAGAGTTCAGTAGAAAGAATACAATGAAGAACACTGTTTCAACGGGAAAGATGGAAGATAGCATGTACATCATACACATACTACCGAAAATAATTAAAATGTTCATCAAATAGCTTACAATAGAAATGTAAAGTAACAACTAACATTGATATATTTGAGACTTCAACTGTACTAATGCACTGTGAAAAATATCACACTAATAAATTAAAATTTTGTATCAAATGGACTTATTTCCAATAAATCTAATCAGTCTATGACATACTAACATTATTTCCCTGCAACTTTTTAATATTAATTTCAAGAAAAGACAGAAAATATCAAATGAGTTAAAGTTATAAATGTTTGGGAAGGGAAATTAAAACAAACCATATACAGTATGCCAATATAAATGTAAAAAATCAATACAGTGTATACACAGCAGTAATGAAATTTTGGAAATATTATTATAAATATAGCAAAGCATTGGCAAATGCATAAGGAATCCAAGAATAATAATTCAATATTTAACAGAAAGAAGAAAATAAAAGACTGCATGGAGAAATTAATTACATCCATAGATAGCAAGAGTGAATCTTAAAAATATATATTCTATTTTCTTAATTTTGCTTTGTGTTTTGTTTTTTCGAGACATGGTTTCTCTGTGTAATAGCCCTAGCTGTCCTGGAACTTGCTTTGTAAACCAGACTGGACTTGAACTCACAGAGATTGGCCTGCCCCTGCCTCCTGAGTGCTGGGATTAAAGGTGTGCACCACCATGCCTGGCAAAAATATTAATTCTTTACTTAGCTTTTATTTACATACATCTTTAAATTCAATGTCTGCACTTGACAGTTAGGAAGAATTTTTAATTTTAAAATGAGGATTCTTTCAAAATAGCCCTATGTATCTCATTGAAAAGGGTATTTCCTTTTATCTAAATCAACATGATAATAACAATCACATTGCTTCCTTGTTTAGCACAAAACACTCTTCACAAAATTCGTTTGGAAATCTATGGGCCATATGAGGTTAAGATAATTACAAAAGAGAGAAGTAAAACATGTAACTACAGATTGGTATCAATTCAATGAATACAAGCATGTAGAAGAGTCTAGCAAATTTATTTAGATATATAAAAAAGTGTGAGAAATTGTAGAAAACAACGCAGAGAGGGAAGCAAACAGATTATCATCTGGGGAAAATCAATGAAATTACATTAACATCACAGAAAATGTAAAACCGGATCTGAATTTTACTCCAAACATTCAACAGTAAAGCTAAATTGTGACATACAAGGAAAAGCTAAAATATTACTACAGTAAAATAAATGCATGACATATTCACTAAGGCATCATCATATGTGCGAAGTTCTGGTATAAAGACAATACTATTATATTCAGATACATTAAAATTATGAGTTCTTCATGAACATGTATCACCAAGTAAAAACATGAGCCACAGCCTAGGACAGATTTACAAGTATAAATAAGAAAGTTTCACTCTTCAGCATATACAACCATACCTACATATCAAACAAGAAAGGAAAGGAAGCAAAATGGTTTAATGTGTGATTGGACTTGCCATGCATGTTTGGAAACCAGCCTGAGTTCTTTCCCCAGAGTCCATGTGAAGGTAGAAGAGTGAAATAAACCCACAAATAAGGAAAAATAACCAAAATGACTCAGAAATGCACACAATAGAAGAATTACATACTATTGGAAAATAAAGATAACCCAACTTCATTTTTCACAGATTTTATGTGACCTCTCAATTTAGACATAATATTTCCCCTCCCTCCCTGAATCTCACCCACATTCCACCACTCCCTCTTTAACTGCTGACAATTTCATCTGTGGTGATACATTGTTCGGTCTCTCTGATCTTTCAGAATTTACTCCAATATCTAGCTCCGGGTTTTTTATTTAGTAAGACCATTTAAGATTCGTGTTACATTTGGCATCCAACTTGTGGGGCACGGATTTACAAAAAAAGCTGCTTACCTGTGGCCTTGCACTCCCCAGCTCAGGACCAAGCTGCACTTGGCCAGTTGTGGTGGTGCACTCTGGTAGGATTTGCAGATGGAGGCAGAGGCTAGAGGATCCTAAGTTCAAGGTCAGCTTAGAAGGCTTGCTGAGGAGACGCTGCAGCCAGGGCATGTCTGGGCCATAAATGGTGGCAATGGGATCATGGAGGTGGTGGCTGCTGCTCCACATTGCCGGCTGTTTCTCAGCATGTTGGCAGTGACAGCGACTCTGCTACCAGGGACAAAAGAGTTTACTGCTGCTTGTTCAGAGAACAATTGCCAGGACCATCGTGTTATAGAAAATATCAGCAAAGGTCAGTCTGGAGAAGTTTGGCAAGGCAAATGGCGGGGAGAAGAAGTTACTGTGAAGATATTCTCTTCTAGGGAAGAATACTCGTGGTTCTGAGGGGCAGAGATTTATCCGACTGTGATGTTATGCCATGAAAACATCCTAGGATTTATAGCAGCAGACAACAAAGACAATGACACATGGATCAGCTGTGGCTGGTGTCCTATTACCACGAGCACGGATCCCTTTTTGATTACTTGAATAGATACACTGTAACAAGGAAGGGATGATCAAACTCACTCTGTCCATGACAAGAGGTCTTGCCCGTCTTGACATGGAGATTGTTGGTACCCAAGGAAAGCCAGCTATTGCTCACAGAGCTTTGAAATCAAAGAATATCTTGGTGAAGAATAATGAAACCTGTTGTATTACAAACTTGGAACTGGATATGAGATAGGATTCTGCCACAGATACAATTAATATTGCTCCAAATCACAGAATAGACACACACACACACACACACACACACACACACACACACACACACAGAAAATTTTCTGCAAGGAACCATGACCATACCTAACAGTGACTCTGAAGTCTCCAAAAAGAGGATGAGACCCCACAACAGTGGTTTGATTAGGAGAATGATAACACCATTAAGCTTACAAACACCACCCAAAGATCAGCTTTGGACTACATACAAACTGCTCAGGACAATTTCGAGATAGCTAGCTGAGATGATCCAGCTTCACAGACTACTTGAGCAAGAACTTGAGACAAGCCCTGCATTTTCCCATTATGCAGAGACTGGACAAATGACCCAACTAACTTTCCCAGAACTTGACAATTAACCCCAAAAATTTTCTTTACAAGATTCTCTAAAGATGCCTTTGCCCACAGACAGCAGGAAGTAATATTAAGAACAGCTCATATTAAGAATGCTCATATTCCCAAGAGGTGGGGTGGGTGGGTTTTGGTCATTGAATGAATTATGGAGATTGTCATTGTTTATCATGGCTGGTACAAGTTGTTAATTGTTAATGGCCAAAAAAAAGTTAAACAAAGGAGATTAGATTCAAGGTTCTTGTTTAAAAAAAAGAAAAAAATGAGGATATAGATAAAAGGTAAATTATTGAATCTACACTAAAAAAGATATAGAAATAATAGGATAAAAAGGTAGATTTTTGAATCTACTCTGAAAAGAAAAAAGGAAAGATATAGAAATGATAAGATGAAAGGCAGATTATTAAATCTACTATGAAAGGAAAAAAGAGAGAATATGAATATGATAGGATAAAAAGGTAAATTGTTGAATCTACTTTTAAAAAGGAACTACTTGTTTTAAATATTTTACAATGGATTGGAGTTTTATATATTGTTTACAAATTTTGTATTGGACTCACCAAAGTAGGATAAATAATGAATTTTTTGTCTGAATTTGTCAAATGTTAATGGACTAGACATTGTTAATGCAATTCTTGACTGTACATATTGTATGTACTTATTGTACTTATTGTTTATAGTTTTTCTTATATTAGTTATAACTTTTTATTTTAGACAAAAAGGGGGAAATGTGGTGATATATTGTGTCCCCCAATATATTGTGCACCCTAATAAACTTATCTGGGGATCAGAGAACAGAGCCAGCCACTAAATTAGACATAGAGGCCAGGCAGTGGTGGCACACATCTTTAATCCTATCATTGAGAAGCAAAGATCTGAGTTCAAGGCCACACTGGGAATAGAGCCAGGTGTGGTGACACACGCCTTTAATCCCAGCACTTAAAATCTCATATCTTTGCTTGGGAAGGACACATGCCTTTCATCCCAGGAAATGATGGCAGGAAGCAGAAAAGGTATATAGGGCATGAGGACCAGGAACTAGGGCTTTTAAGCTTTTAGGCTTTTAAGCAGTTCAGCTGAAATCCCTTCTGGGTGAGGACTCAGAGGCATTCAGTCTGAGGAAACAGAATCAGCTGAGGAGTTGGCCAGGTGAGATTGGCTGTGGCTTGTTCTGCTTCTCTGATCTTTCAGCTTGCAGCCTAATATCTGGCACCAAGTTTTTTATTAATAAGACCATTTAGAAATTTGTGTTACATTCATCCCTCTGCTTACTCAGATCTGCAACTATGAGTCAGCTTTGACACATCTTATTTTGCAGATTGAGCATGCATTCAACCTATCAATACATCCAATTCATTTTACCTTCTAAAGTATCAGACATTAGATTCCTCGACACTTTTTCTGCTTTTATGTGATGTCAGGTGATTGTCCTCATATGTCATCAAGTCTTCTCATCTACCCTTGATGTTCTTGAAGCATTTGATTTTTCCTTTCAGTCTTTTCCCAGCATACAATCCATATATTCTCCTCTAGAAAATGTGATCTAGAACTTGTGTCTCTTCTGCTCAGGCCTCACCATTGGCTTCTTATTTCCTCCAGAGTAAGCACCAACATTTTTCTAGTCTCTCTCTCTCTTTCTCTCTCTCTCTCTCTTTCTCTCTCTCTCTCTTTCTCTCTCTCTCTCTCTCTCTCTCTCTCTCTCTCTCTCTCTCTCTCTCACACACACACACACACACACACAGAGAGAGAGAGAGAGAGAGAGAGAGAGAGAGAGACGTATGTGTATGTGTGTGTGTTTTAGATGTTTCCATTAACAAAGTATTTCTAACCCTATTATTATTATGTTTTGAATGTAACATATCCTGAAGCCATGGATTGGGAGATCTGCTGGGATTTTGATCCTGAGGGCTACAGCATAACAATAGATGAGTCTATTCATAAATTCATAATACAATGGCAGGGTTGAGATATTCTTCAATAAGAAATATAAAAAGAATCATTTGTGAAACCACCTCTTGGTTTAAACCTCTTTGCTTAAAGCTTAATTACTCTCTTTCTCTAGATACAATTAAAGAAAGTAGATGAGAGTTTCAATGAAGAATATGCACTTATTTCAAAGGAATGGTTGTTCTAGTACAGAGTTGTATCTCAGGAAAATGACCAGACAGAACATAGTAGAAGTTTGATGGGCCATGACTGCAGCCAACACCCATGTCAGAAATACATGGAAGCAATTCAGAAGTAAGCCTAGTAGAGTGTGCTGCCACTGAAGGGGATACAGAAAAAGTAAAGATAAGAGAATCTAGAAAGAAAAAAATGACTGTCAAGAATTCAGTTTTACACACACACACACACACACACAGAGAGAGAGAGAGAGAGAGAGAGAGAGAGAGAGAGAGAGAGAGAGGAGGAGGAGGAGGAGGAGGAGGAGGAGGTAGGATCAATCACTGTAAATATTAAAGAAAATAATTTACTTGATGTATTTGAAATATTTTTGTTTTGGTTTTTTTGAGACAGGGTTTCTCTGTGTAGCTTTGCGCCTTTCCTGGAACTCACTTGGTAGCCCAAGCTGGCCTTGAACTCACAGAGATCCGCCTGCCTCTGCCTCCCGAGTGCTGGGATTAAAGGCGTGTGCCACCACCGCCCAGCCCATATTTGAAATATTTTGATGGTCAATAAATATCACTATTAGTGTTATTTAATTAGATCCTTGCATTATTTAATAGTGCAATGATTTTGTTTAGTTAGACAATATTTTGTTAGTCCATTTTCATTACTGGAACTGATCGCAACTCATAAAAGTACATTTATGTCATGCACAATTTTGGAGACTAAGAGTTCAAATAGCATAGGCCAGCTGAGAAGCATCCTCCTTGGAACTCTACACAGTCTTAATGGTACCACAGTGGAAGGAATGTGGGGGAGGAGGAGCCTTCCAACCACCAAAAGGTACATGGGAGACAGGAGAATGTTCTTTTATGACAAACTTTGTAAGAATTAGCTTTGCTTTAGAGGAAAACCAACTTAGTTCTTTCCATGGGCCTGCCACAAAAGAACTAAAAGTCTTCACAGTGCCACACCAGAAACCAAACTTCTTACATTTGAATCCTGAATAGACAAACTATATGAACTACAGTAAGTATTAATAATAACTAATAATTATAACAAGTGTTAATAAAAAGCTGATCTCCTTGGTACACTATTAGAAATTCCAATGAAAGCCTATATGAAAATCTATCTCAGGCTTGGTTAGTTTTTGTTAATTTGATAGAAGCTAGTGTCACTGGGGAAGAGAAAACTTCAAATGAGAAAATGCCTACCACCAGATTGGCCTGTGGGCTATTTTTTGATTAATTATTGATATATCAGGATCCAGTCCATTGTAGGTGGTGCCACCCCAGTGTTGGGGGGGACTCTAGATGGTATGGTATAAGAAAGCCAGCTAAGCAAACGATCGCGAACATGCCAGTGAGCAGTGTTCCACTGTGGAATCTCCTTCAGTTCCTGCCTCCAGGTTTCTGGCCTGACATTCTTCAGTGATGAAGTGTGGCCTGCAAGTTGTAGGATTTAGGAAATTTATTAAATTTCCTTCCCAAATTGCCTTTGATCTTGCTATCTTATCACAGCAATAGTTACCTTAACTAGGACAATCCCTTCTGTATTATTTAGCCAATCCACAATTTTCCTCTCAAGTCAGGTTTAACTACTGGGTACATAGCTTTGCATTGGAAACTTGTAGCCAGAAGTTTCTCTGGTCCCACCCAGCCCCACAGTCCCACAGACACTTATAAAATAATTACTCAGAGGCTTATTTCAATTACAAACTGTATGGCCAATGGCTTAAGTTTCTTGCTAGCTAGCTCTTTCATCTTAAATTAACCCATTTTTCTATTCATTTATGTTTTGACACATGGCTGTGGCATTACCAGTCTGCTGGCATGTTGCTCCTTAGGCGGCAGTCTGGCATCTCTCCCGTCTCTGCCTTTCTTCTTCTTGTCTCTCTCTTGGATTTCCCACCTGGCTATAACTTGACTTGCCATAGGCCAGAGCAGCTTCTTTATTAACCAGTCATAGCAACATATATTCACAGACTACAGAAAGACCATCCCACAACAGAAACTCTCCATTTTCTATCTACTGAAGACCAAGTCTACGCTGCATTAAAAAAAAAATGGGCATTGAATTTGGGTGCAAGCTAGAGGCCTAAACCTTTGCTGTATCTTTGACTACCTAGGTTATCAGAATGCATTCAGGTAAGCTGTCTGGGAGTTCATTCCCTAAGCTCCCTGAAGGGGAAAGCCAGTCGGGCAGCCCAGAGTTTTGAGAGGGTGAAGTCTAAGGTGAAAGAAGGGATTCTCCACTGCCTGCATTCTTTTCCTCTTACAAGACATTTTGAAAGAAATTTTATGTTCTTATCAAGTTATTAAGTATAAAATTTACATGTTCAAAATACATGGGCCTAATTAGAAAACAATGGGCTGAATGTGACAAAGGGGATGGTCCTTCTCAACATTTGATTCTTTCCTTAGAATCAGCCTGCACCTCTTCAACCTATATTTTCATGCATTTACACCTGAAGTCAAAATCATTTCAAATTCTTGGTCTTTTTTTTTTCAGATACCTTTAGGAAGGTTTTTTTTCCCCTTTCTTTCTTGAGGGTATAAAGGCCAAAACGGCATGAAGAATTCAAGAGCAAAGGAGAAGGCTCATTTTGTTTTCAACTTACTTTCTTGCTGAGGATATTCAAGAGAGAATTATTCTTTTATCTAGAAATAATATCCTGGGCTAATCATTATTCAAAGATTTTTTGGCTGGGTCATACCACCACTTAGAGCTCTTAATTTCTTCTGTTTGGTCTGAATTAATTTGACTAAAAGTAAAACTTTGTGCACGCCTGCTCGTCAGTCTCCTACCCTTACTTTCAGGGTACACATGGCCTCCTGAGCAATAGCTGAAGTTTCTCCCCATTAGCTTGGCACTTCTCAACCCAGGAGGCCACGCTTTCATCTGTAAACTTGATCATCTCATTAAGTGCCCCTTCTTGCAGAGCTTTTATAATAAAATATTGTTACATGAGTCTACAGAGCCCTAACACTGGTCTCTGGAGAATGCTGTTCTTAATAACTCATCAAGTTAGAAAAGACAAAAATTTTTCCTAAACTTTTTTTTAATCTCTTAAAGCTAGTTGAAGCTAAATGGCCAAATTTTTTCCTGAATTCACACCCTTTGCATTCATTCTAGCCATCTACACTGACCACTGAAACTCTAACTAAAACAGATTGGCATGTGAAACAAGTAAGTACTCAGATGTCAGAAGCCATACTCTAGAAACACTGTCAATATAAGAAAAAGACATATCATATACTTGATCAGAAGAGCATCTCTATAGAATCTTGGTAAGCACAAGTTACATTATTCTGCCTCTCTACCTTTAAAATACATTGCATAATACCTTCTGCTGTGATTGGCATGTATCATTTCCAAAATTCAGGTACCAAACCCAGTATTCAGTATGATAATGTTACATGAGGATTTCTCCCTTGTCAATAGATTAAGGCCCTCATAAAACTCACTCAACATAGTGTTAGGCTCTTCTGCTTTCCACCTTCTGCCTTGTAGTACATTCTTCATCTCAAGGAGATGAAGTAGATTCTTCATCTACTCAAGGAGAGTAGAGTCCTTACCAGACAGTTAAATCTAACAGCAGCTTTGTCTTGGACTCATAGTCTCCAGAACTGTAAGATACATTTGTGTTGTCTATAAAATGATCCAAAATCTGCTGTGGATGATTGATTGATAAATAAAACACTGACTGGCCAGTAGCCAGGCAGGAAGTATAGGCGGGACTAGCAGAGAGGAGAACTGAGAGAACAGGAAAGTGGAGAGGAGGAGATGCCAGCCTGCCGTCCAGGGAGTATCACGTAAAGGCAGCAGGTAAAGCCACGGAACACGTGGCGACATACAGATTAATAGAAATGGGCTGAGTATAAGAGAAAGAGCTAGACAATGGTAGGTCTGAGCTAATGGCCGAGCAGTTTAAATAATATAAACATCTGTATGTTTATTTTATAAGTGGGCTACGGGACTTCTGGGGCTTGGCGGGACCCAGAGAGAAAAACTCTAGCTACAAAAATCATATATTTTATAGCACTATTGAAAGCTTAAGATACTTATATCAAAAAAACTATAAATATGCAAATATATGCCCCATTCATAGTAGTCGCTCAACAATTATATAGTGGATTAATAAATGAGTAAAGCCATGGTACACAAGTGACGTGAGAGTGGGAGTGTAATGAATAAAAATGACAAATTCATTTTTCTTGCTCATTAATCTATATAACTAAATAAATAGTTTCATTTATAGCAAATACACTCTCACAGGAAAGAAAAGAGATGGATGGAACTTTAGACAGGAAGCCTATGTTAACATGCTTTTCTTAGCAAAATCTATTGCTGCTAAGGTGCCAACCTACAGTCCTATGAGCACTAGTTGAGTGATTCCAATGTCAGTGTTCACTTTGAAATGCATTTGTTACTATGGAAACAATACAATCTTTGGAAAGGAAAAGGTTTAATGGTACCCACAATTGTGCTGAACATTGCAAATGTGCATAATGTCTCCAAACACCTTACATATGTACAAAACAATATGGAGAAGTTCTTGGATATTGCATCATGAAAAATATACATTTACAGGTATTAAAAGTTAATAAATGACTGGAAACTATAAAATTTAAATCAAGCATAATATTCTCATTAAAGTTCTCCCTGGTATCTTCAATATAAAGGAAGTCATTTATGCTGGTAGCTGTCATAACAAGCATAGAATAATTCAAATTTAGCATGTGTTGTGGCTATTTGTGAACATGAATGAATGTATCTTTTAATGGATTTATCCAAAGCATGGACTCTAATTTATATGCGTCTTAACTGTGTTCTAGTGCCCAAGAAAAGGTTTAGGGAAAATTATGTATTCAATATATTTACTTATTTTTTAATTAATTTCCACTTTAGGTTAATGTATAGGTGATGATAACAATGATGTGCTTGTGTGTGTGTGCATGTATTGTGTGTGTGTGTGTGTGTGTGTGTGTGTGTATGTATGTATGTATGTATTTGTGTGTGTATTCATATGTGAATGTGGGCACAAACATGCTCTGATTTACACATGGAAGTCAGAGGCAACCTCTGGTGTATGTCCTTTCCTTCCACCTTGTTGAATATAGGGTCTCCTATCACTTGCCACTTCAAATGTCAGGCTAGCAGGCCATTGAGTATCAGAGAAATATTTCTCTATCTCTCATCTGGTTATAGACTATTTCATCCATCTTTACATAGGTCTGAAGATCAAAATCTTAGGTCCTCACATTTGCACAGTAAGTGCTTTTCCACTAAACTGTCTCCTCAGGCCTAAACAGACAATTTCATTATTACAATATTATTTTTGTTAAGCTTGTCCTTTATTTTGTATGCCAGACTTCACCAAACTGTCTTTATCCCATTTTTCTCTACAGTTTTTCTCTTTTGCAAATATCAATTTTAATAAAGTATAATTTATATCTAACAGACTCATTTTTCCCATTTTTATTGGCCTGTATTCATGGTACATAGTGACCATTATCAACTCATCCTTATGCCTCTCCTTAGTCTTCTTATACTTGGCCCTTTCCTACTACTCTTCTTCCTTTCTGTATTCTCCCCAAGACTCTTAATTAATTCAGAAGTAAAAATGGTCAGTAAGTACATGGAACATATTCAATATTGATAGCCATTAGGGAGATGTAAATTAAAACTACATCAGAATTCAGTCTTATATCTCTCAGAATGATTATAGTAAAGAAAATAAACAATGGATGCTGGTGAGAATGTGGGCACAAAGGAATCATTACGCACAGCTAGTTGGTCTAACCTCAGCCACTAGAAAAAATAATTGTGATGGTTCCCTACATTTCAGCCTTTTTACATGCAGTCTTAAATACTTTGAAACATGTACATGGTTACACTCAAAATCTCACCACAGTTCACTAGAGAGACAGAGAGAGAGAGAGAGAGAGAGAGAGAGAGAGAGAGAGAGAGAGAGA
>CABHPP010115544.1:38386-51363 GCA_902168425.1 Peromyscus attwateri
TCTCTCTCTCTCTCTCTCTCTCTCTCTCTCTCTCCTTCCCTCCTTTTACCCCTCCCTCCATCCCTCTCCCCTCCTTTTCTCTCTTTTAATACCCCTGATTTATGTATATGTTCAATCGTTCATTTTGCTTCTTTTATTTTTCAAGATTATATAGAATTATATCATTCCCCCTTCCCTTTCCTCTTTTGAGGTCTCAGATGCAGATCCTGTTCTGTGTTTCTCTCCGAGTTTCTGGCAGTTTCTAGAAACACTGCATTTCCTGTTTGACAGACATATCTCTCCAATCCCTGCCTCTACTCCCACATGATGCTCCAGTCTGGATGTCATGGAGGGTTTGGTCACCAGTGAAGTGGTGTTCAGATGTGAGGCCTTCAGGAATGAAAATAAGTATCTCATCTTTAAACTGATCTAGCCCAGGTTTTGTGACAGTGGCAGAAGTCTGAGCAATGAACATGGTGTTTCCTGTGTGTATTTACATCCCTTTCTCCCTTTTCATTTCTTTGTACTCAATATCTCCCCATCTCATAAGTGAAGTGTGCTAATTATCAGATTAAGGTCCATCATATTCAAATATGACCTCATAAAAGCATCTGCAAAGTCTTCATTCCAATTAAGTTCATAATCTGTGATCTTGGTAAATTATGCTGCCAAGTGGCATCGGGTGAAGAACTTTAGTTCACATAGGATGAGCATATTTGTACCAAATCATAAAGATTAAAACTGTAAAAATGTATATGGTAATAATTTCCAAATATAACTCAGATGTACCATGTCATCATCACTGAAATTCCTGAAGCAGTCCTGAAAGGATTTATTAATCCATATAGGTACCTTTTCAATCCTCATTTTTAATTTACATATTTCCATAATTGGAGAGATCTGTATCTCTTCTGTAATACATAAACATCTGTTTAGAGTTGACAATATATGACTGAAAACTAGAAGCAGTAAATCAAGTCACTTATAGTCATCATTTGTGTTATACCTAAGAGCAAAATGTAGTTTTCTCATGCAGCTGTTAAAACATCTCTAGGCAGTATACTAAGGGCATGCTCATCCTGCTTGTGGCAAAAAGCAGTTGAAATTACAAGGGAGAGGTGTATACAGATGAGTCTTGGTTCATATTTGCATTTTATTATAGCCACTGGTAGATGTCTGCATTCTTTTGTCAAGTTACAAATAAATAATAAAATGACTTCCTACAAATATTCTAATGCTGTGTATCTTTAAAAATATCCCTTAAAAGCAATATGTTTATTTCACTTTCTTGCTCAACAATTCATTTAACATTGTGGAAACACAGTATTTTGATTGCCATTATACCACTATCTCCAGCCCAGATCTAGGACCATTTTTGCTACCAGAGAAAACTGCATTCCATTCTCCTCTGTCCCTTGTGATAGAACACATTCTTGGTAATCAAATGTTTTCAGCTTTAGTGCTTTGCATTGTTAAATAATCATGATGTAAGTGGAAAATAAGATAAACAGATGAACACGTGGGTGTGAATATATACACACACACACAAAAAGGCTACTTGCAAATACTGTATTACTGACTCAGACTATGATACATCAAATCAGACAATGCTTCTATTATGAAAGATTTAGGGTACTTTGTTTTTTCTATTTCTCATTACCATAATGAATGTATACACTGTTGAAAGATGGGGAAAATACTGTTTGGAGAAAAAGTTAAGTTATTTAGTGACTAAGGCAAATGAACATGCCCTTGATACACTGGGAAGTTGAGAAAATCAGAACTCAATTTTTGATATATGGCACTAAAACTAAGATAGGATAATAAGGCTTCGTTCTGTGTGTGTACAGAAATACATACAGAGAAATAGGGATACCAATTGGCTTTGTCTGCTTCTGTTTTTCCTTGCCCTGTGAAAGTGTCTTTCTTTCCTACTGAGGAATTCACACTTTCTGAATTATCAAATGAGAATTTGCTTCCTAAGTTTATATTTTGATTGGTTTAGCTACCCCAGTTCAATTCAAAATGATGTCTTTTGTAAATGTTCACTCCAAGTATTATAAAGAATGAGATGAAAGAAAATGCTTACTGAGACTACTAGAGAGAAAGTAGGTTTCCTTTTTATGAATGTTGTCTTGTTTATTATTGTTATAGATCTACTCACGGAAAAGCCTTACTTGACTTACACAGAAAGGATGCAAGTCCAAGAAATAAAAGACTTCATCTTCTAAATATAAATGTATATTCTACTATGACTCTAAGGCCCACACTGCAATAGAAAAGCTGAGCAGTGAGGGGAACATGGAGAATTCTGCTTACAAACTTTAAATCATTGTTAATCAGTCAAAGCCTGAAATCATACATATTAACTGCTTGTTTGTGTAGTGAATAAACCAGGTGATTTTTCTTCATATTATGCAATTTTTATTTCTAGTTTCTCTTTCTTAAAAAAGCATAATTTATAAATAAAATATTCTTGGTTTGCTTCTTAAAAACAGAATATTATAACAATTTACATCCATTGCATTTTGGTCAATAGTTTGTTATTTATGAGCTATCTCTATTATTCCATGTAAGAAATGAAATGTAAATGTGTGTATTTCTTGGATTTCTTGGGCATATGGACAATTCAAGTCAATTACTAAAACTGAATTTTTTTCCATAAGCTTTGTTAGTTGTTTAAGAAGAGGTTAAAAAAATAACATGGAATCTTAATATTTATAGATATTTTATAGAAAATAAACTTTATGTGTTATTAAATACTGATGAATATATAATGTATTCAAAATGTTATATATATAAAATGAGTTTCATGAGTATTTCAGCTAAATCAATGCCTTCAAATTACTGTGAAGTGCAGGAAACTTCGAATTTATGAAATATTTATGAAAAACCACATCATGTACACAGTGGTTCTCAGCTGTGACTACAGCATATGGTTTATAAATGGAAACAGGTGTGGGAGAACAGGTGGTCTTGCCAAGCACAGCAAGGGCTGGAATTTACTGTAGGGAAGCAGTGTGATAAAATACCACCATCGGCATAGCAGGAAACTTGCTGATTTGATGACAGAACCTAAAAGATGCTCACAGGGGTAAACACACACACAAGAGCACTGGAAGTGATGGTGCTCATCCACTGCCATCTCGCATATGGATGTGGGGGAAGCAGGGAGTCTCATTTCCCACAGGGAGTGAATGAATGCAAGTTTAGCCTCATATTAAAACTGAACAGTTTGTAACTCAACTGAATTAAGAGAAGAAAAAAATCTTCCCTGTTATTGTAATATAAAATTAGTACAAAGTAGATCTGGGCTGTTTATATCCCTGTTTTTCACACCTTTTCTAAAGGTGAACATATATGCTGCCCTGTACCTGGAAACTCCAGGCACTAGAAAATCTCCCACTCATGTTTTTTAATGGAAAGGATGGGAAGAATGCCCTAGGATTATTTCAACAGGCACGCTTTTAAAAGGAGCCATTGTAAAATCCCATATGATTCACAGAAAACAGTTAACGGGAGATACTTAGGATGTGTAAGTCTATCTCATTGCTGTCAGGAGTTTATTCCACATCCAATCAGAACCTGGTTGTCAACATTAAGGAAAAACAACTGAGATACAAAAACTAAAAAAAAAAAAAGTTTCTAGAGGGATATAAAATGGTCAGATGTATGTACATTTAAATATGAGAGGTTTTTTTTTTTGCCCCCCTCTGGTTAAGGTACGGTTGTAGAAGAAGCCTCTGGACAAACTAGTGAAAGACAAGAATCAGAAGAAAACACAATAGGTTATATTTCCAGAGAAAAATCTGAGGGAAAAAAAAAAAAAACACTTCGGTGGTGGGATTTTTCTCCACAAAGAAGCCCCCTGCTTTGTGGCCAGGGAACGGCCATGAGAACCATACTGCTCACATGAAGGCATCAGTACAGGATCAGCCATAGCTGAAAGTAAGTACTCTATCCTCCTGCATCTGGAGGATACCTTCTTTCATGTGGTTGAATAAGCAAAATAGCTGGAAACGAGACTGACTGTGCTGTGGGGAAGTGACCAAAATTGAAACCACTCTCTGAAGATGTGAACTAGCCATCTTTTAAAGCCAGGCAGGCTTCCAGTGTGGGACTGGGTGACATTCCTTTGAGTTGTTGACCAAGGGGTCTTGTAGAGAGATCTCTAAACAATCTAGGCTGATGCTAGGACAGAGGGTAGCTCTCTGAAAACTGACAGTGAGGCCTCATTGCCAAGGAAAATATCCAGACAGCTCGCTGACGGTAGAGAGAGGTGGAATTGGTTTGGGCATGGAGCCTTCACCCCTACCTTCTAGTCTCTTTGGCATGAGAAACTACTCTGCAAGCTAGAAAAGAGAAATCAGGACACCAACCCAGCCACAAAAACCTCGACCTGCAACGTGTCCTGCCTTCACAATGTACTAGGGCAATGTGGGCACAGAACTTGTGGGAGTGGCCAACCAATGTTTGGTTTAACTTGAGACCCAAGCCATAAGAGGGAATCCATGTCCTACCCTGCATGGATGGCTAGGAACCTGAGAATGCATAGCCCAGAGACCTAGGGTATAAGCAAACATAACAAGAAAAAAAGAAAAAAAAATGAAATGATTCCTAATTCTGCAATACTCATAAGTCAATGACTTGTCCAATTGTCATCAGAGAGGCTTCCTCAGGCATCAGATGGGAGCAGGTGCCAAAACCCACAGCCAGACATTTTGCTGAGAAAGAGTCTAAATTGGAAGTTTCCATTGAGTCCCTCCCCTTTGAGCTCTGGAACCCAGCAGAAGAGATCAAAGAAAGATCACAGGAGTCAGAGGGGATGGAGCACACCAGGAAAACATGGCCCACTGAATCAACTAAGCAGGGTTCATATGGGCTCAGAGACTGATGTGGAAAGCATGGGTCCTGCATGGGTCTCTACCAGGTTCTCTGTGCATATGTTATAACTGTTAGCTTGGTGGTTTTATGAGAATCCGAACAGTGGGAGCGGGTGTATCTCTGATTCATTTGCCTGCCCTTGAGACTCTATTCCTCCTATTGGGTTGCCTTGTCCAGCCTCGATATGAGGGCTTTCACCTTGTCTTATTGTGTCTTGTTTTGTCCTGTTAGGCTGTTGTCTCTTGGAAGCCTGCTGTTTTCTGAAGAGGAAGCAATGTGGGAGTAAATCTGGGGGAGAGGGAGGTGGAAGAGGAACAGGGAGGAGTGGAGGGAGGGAAAACTATGGTCAAGACGTATTGTATTCGAGATGAATCTGTTTTCAACAGAAAATGAAACTATGAGCAATATATATTTCATATATGTTTATATATTTCATATTTCACAAAGAAACCAAACCACTCTCATTTATCTTTCTAAAACTCTTCATATAATGACCCAAATTGTCTTCTTATAACTGTGAAAATGATCATTTTTAGAACAAAAGAAAACAAGGCAAATTTAAAAATAAAAAACATTGTCATTTACTGAAAGAAATACAGTGTATGTGCACTAATGAGCTGATCTTCCCACACATGGATATGCATACATGCATTTCTACACAAACACCTTGAGACTTAGACTTGCTATCCCTGAATTCTAGGATGCTGATGGCTACTCATTCACATTTTTGCTCTCCTCTCAGAATCTCTTGGTACATAGAGACCTACCAGGGATGTTAATTGTGCCTGTAATACCAATCCTCAAGAGGCTGAGGTGGATCCATTGTTGTAAGTTCCAGGCTGGCCTGGACTACATAGTAGGTTATGGTTTAGCTCTGACAGTAGTGAGGCTCTGTCTCATGGAGAGAAAGAGAGAGAGAGAGACAGAGGCATTGATAAATGTAACAAACCCCTTTTCAGGGGCACATCATATTCATTGAGGTGACTGCTCTATAGAGCCTCCCAGCCCCAACCTTATCATGTCTTTGACTCTAACAGAACCTAAGGTCTCTATGCACTTATTCGTGCACTCTTCCTTCTTACAGATATCCAGATAAAAAATTCTACCAGGTAAATCTCTTGCAGACAAATCTCTGTCAAACTGTGAAGCACAGTACATAAGAGCTAATAACAGAAGTGGTCCAAAAGATCAATTCGAATCACCTATTGTTGGGGTGGCCAGGAGGATCCTTTCCTTGTCACAGCTAGAGCATTGATATTGTGGCATACAGTAACAGTGAACTTTTCTAGAACATTCACTATAGGACCTCATATGCCCCAGCAGAGAATGCACTGATAGAAGTAATGTCTTGGGCTTTTAAGAAGTACATCAAAAATATGAACAATGGAATTGGATTGCTATTTTCAGGGACAAAGATGACTTAGATGAAAAGAATTGAAAGAATGGGGATGATTAATCAGCAATTAAATCCTAAGAGGTTTTCCTTGGCAACATCTAAAGAGATTTTCAGCTCCTAGAGCTGAAGGACAAAAAAAAAATATCATGTTTAATCATAAAAGTAGCAGAGTTTCAGGGAAGGTTTCAGAAAGTTCAAATCTTACCCCCAACAGATTTTCAGACTCAATAGGGCTTCCATTAAAAATATGGAGAGCTAAAGAATTAGGTAATAACATGCTATCCCTGTGAGCAAGATAAATGAGTAGCCATCAAGAGTTAGCTTCCAATTTGTGAAGGAAGAAACTGAGAACTGGTAACTGGAAATCTAGGAGTGAGTGGCCAGTTTAATAAAAAATATTCAGCCCATGCCTGCTGCTGAATTTGAGCCAACTGTGCCATCTGGAACCTATGTACCGAAGTATCCACATTTCCACAAGACCTTACAAGACTGGCTTAGGTGTGCCCAAAAATGAATCCCTGATTCCTTCCTAGAGAGAACCTGTAGCTGTAATCTCAATACTACATAGAGAGGAGAACAGAATCCACTATGACATCAAATACAGTCACAAATAGGCCTTGATAGGCAAGGACACAAAGCATCATCTAGATCTGTTTGTTAGAGTGAGCATGTAAAGGAGGTTAGAAAATTAGCCAAATCTAAGCCAAGTCTGGATCACAGTGGATCCTCTTCATCCATGAACCACCAAGTAGTTTTCTCAGTTCCTAACACTGAATACACGAACGTACTTTGCCAGGCCGCAAACTGACGACTTGTTGTATTGCTGTTTTTAACTAATTCTCAACCACTCTATTTTATCAATAATGTCTCAGGAGTCAGATGCTGGGGTAAAAATCTGCTAGCTCAGAGAGACAGAGAAAGCACCCAGCTAGTTCCTCTTCCTATGTCATCCCAGAAAGAGTGTTCTCCTATGCTGTCTCAAACAAAAACTCGTCAAACTGAATGTCCCTCCCTTGTACTTCCTATGTATCTCTCTATCCATCCTCCCAACTCCCTCTTACTCTCTATATTTTTCCTATCAACTGGTTGCTTGCTTGGCCTCTTGACCCGTGGTTGAATTTATTTAACCCTGTTTACAATATTCAAGCAGAAAACTCTTGGATTAGTGGTGTGTGCTAGAGCTAAGCCACAAGGCAACTAGAAGTTGGTTTTTCCAGTAAACAACGCAATCCCAGGGTTCGCAGTGTCATCAAATATCCTGCAACACCCTGTGGCATAAAAGCTATCACAGGGGAAGTTTTCAGTGATACTTCCTAAAAGCATCTTTTTCTAAGTCAAACAAATAATGAAAACAATGCCTTGTGCTCAAGAGAATGATAGAGCTTAGAGTTACTTTGGGAGTGATGAAGCCCACCATGTCTCCATTTAAGTCATCAACCTGGATCCCAAGAAAATCCAGGTGAATTCTGGAGGACGTCACCAACTCCTGCCATTTCAACTGTGGAGCAACCCCAACTATTCCTGCCATATAGCATGAAGTTATTTTGGAAGAGCATATTAATACACTCTTGGGTATACTGTATACAAGTATTGATCTTGTTCTATTTATGTAATATATGTTCTATTTACTACCTACCAAAAAGGAAATCAGAAATAGTACTACTGTTAGTTACTCATATAACAGTCAACATACTTTTCTTTTTTTCCACAAGCCTATTGTTTCAGTCTATTATCAACACCAACAGTCTAACAGGGTACTATCATCTGCGAAAAGCCCATAGATGGGTAATTTCAGCTTAGCAGGAAGAGGTGAATAAGATGTCAAAAGCATCCAGAAGCCTTGGAAGACAAATACATTGCAAAGCCTTGAAAATAGCCCTGGTAAAGATTTGGAGGCTGACTCCCCATGAGCACTTCAGAAGGTCTTGTGTTCCAGTGCATGCCACAAGAAATGGATAAATGCATGCATTCTTTACCAAGCATCAGTATAAATGAAACGCAATACCTGTTGGGCTTCTTTAGGTTTTAGTTACAGAGTATTTCCATCTCTGTAAATACTACCCTGACTTTTATTCAGAAGGCATAAAAATGCTTACAATTTTGAGAAATAGCTATGAGGAATGGACTCTCAGACTCAACCACAATTAAGCCAATTTGGCCATGTATATAATTTGCTTTGGGAAAATGTACTGTAACATTTATTGTAACACCTCCCCCAAAATAGTAGTATAGATTCCTGAATTTCTAGTGACAAGTATAACATCATTTGCGACAGGAAAAATTGCTTTTGCAATTTATTGCACAATCCTCTACCCCCCAAATCTAATCCTGAAAACTATGCTGCCATGCAATTTCCCTATCATGAACTCCTGCATGTTCAGTGTTCCACAAAAGAAATAGAGACAGACATACAAGAGAGATATCTGTAAGCCAAGTCAACTGGAAGACTAACAGTTGGTGTCACAAGTAGAATGTTTTTTCCTTTAAGGAAAAACATATTCTTCTACAGGTTTTGAATAGATGAGGTCAAGTCTACCGAGATTATCTAGGACAATCTCCTTTTCTTAAAGTCAACTGACCACAGATATTAATTATTCTACAAAATACTTACATAGTAACATTTCAACTAGAGATTGATTAACTGGGCACAGCTGGCTTTTGTCAGCTTCCTTCTTTGTAAATGTGGCCAACACAATACACTCTAGGAATATGTTCAGTCTTGTTTCTCAGCAGAGTGGGGTGGCATGAACCATTGGCCAAGATATCAAGTTTCTCCTCCACTATTTAGCCAGTAACACACATTTGAGTGGAGCTAGTTGTGTGTGAGCACCTCCCACAGACATCCCTGAAAAAAAAATGAGGGAGATTTATAGTAATGAAAGAGATTTCAGTAATTAAGATGGTCATCTGTCGTGTGTTTAAAGAAAAATATTCATACATTAAAAATAAAATAGACTCTTGGGCACTGGTGGGTTGCTTCAGTGGGTAGTTGAGGACTTGCAAAGACTCCAGTGAAGGAACTATCATGGGAAAAACAGCATGAACTACAACCTTTGTATCATATGTCCACACTCATTCGAAAGTATCTTCACGGAAACACTAAATTGTCTGATTAGGTGAATTGACATCATTCAGACTTTAACGTTGATACAAAAGGCCCATAAAACTGGACGAGTGTGGTAACCAAGGTCATTTGGGTCTAAGAATGTGAATCCTTTCTTACTATTCTCACTTAGGCATCAACAACCAGGACCAGTTATATTTCTTTAATAGGCATCAGCTCTCTGGCTTTCCAAAGAATCGTGTGGTGAAATATTCTACTCCAAAAAGAGAAACAATTTCTTTTGATTGACATTTTGATATACATCCTGGGTGTGTTATTTGATTTTTCCTCTCATTCAAGTCCTTCATCTAGGAATACTATTAAAAAGACCAGTGGAATGTTTGATCTACTGACCCAGGATCTTACATAAGTTTCCATGAACTGGTTTTACAGCTAAGGAAGAGTACCATGAAGGGGCATGACCATGGGCTCCAGGTCTCCAGCACATGCTGCACTATCTAGAAATGTCTGCCTTCCCAGTGATCTCACTGGCTGAAAAGATTGCTTCCTTCCTGGGGCAGCTCCCATGAAGTAGCTAAAGGGGGCATGAAAATGTCATGGGTTGGATAAACCCTGATAGTTACTGCACCAGAGCCCAAGAGACCCCACTGCTCTGTCCTGTTTTATGTTTCTCTCCATCCTAACAATGGCAGAGTAATGTTGAATAACATTTTTTGGGGTGTAAATTGTAGTCAGCTTCCTGGGCAATTCAATCTGTTTTCATGGGTTATACAGAAGATCGTAGCTTAGCTTTTAGTTTAAAGAAAATTCTTCACTTTAACCCCCAAATAGTCCTATCTAAATAGTTCCTTTTAAAATTTTAATAGAAATCTTTGTCATATTAACTAACATATATAAACAAGATATTTTCTTAGTAAACATAAAAAAATTAACTACAATCTTTCACAAATAAGAAACTTGCAAATTATTACTTAAAATAATGCCATTTTGATGAAAAAATAAATGATTCAATTTTTGGTTTCAAAGCAAATTTACTATCTGCTAGTATAAAAATGGGGCTTTATCTAAAGAACACAGCAGTAAAGACTTTAAAGAGCTCACACACAACTCATGCAACCAAAACCCTTGAAAAATATAAGAACAGATTATTAAGTTTATTAATAAATAATATTTTTAGCAATATTTCTAAATTGTTTTATGTATATAACATAAAATAATAACATGGTAACTCTGTGAAATACATGGACTATTATTAGATGTGCAAATAAAAAAAATTGAGGATAAGAAAGGTTAAATGCTTTTCCAAGGTCACACAATGGGCACCTGTCAGAGCTAAGTTTTCAATCTTATCTGTCTGAATCTGAAACCATCCTTTCAAATGTTAAATATGAAATTTAATTAGAAAGACTGCAATAAAATAATTCAAATACATGTGCAGATGTCAACACAGGAAAATTCAAGTACACTTTTATGATTCAGTTGTTAAAATCTGTATATTGTCTAAAATTTGTAACAAAAACATTTCAGTTTTCAAAGAAAAGGTAGAAATTCATAACTACTTCTGAAAGGTAAAATACAGTTACAAGACTTTAAATTCAGACTCTCAAAAGATGTCAAATTTTAATACAGTGAATGCTCACTCAAATACTAATTCTTTTGAACATCCAGTCAAAATTCCCACTGCCTAATTAACAGCACCATGCCAGGAACTTGAGTCTCTCCCTTAGCTAGAAAGTAAACAAAATTTCTCATTCATTTACTTTCCACTTCAAATAAGGTAAAATACTCTCTGCAAGCAATGTTTGCTTGGCCTAAAGGTCACTTGGAACTTAAGTTAAATAATGTCTGTGGAGACTGCACAAAAATGTTTACCAGAATCAGAGGTCTCTCCAGAAGCTCTGAAGTTCTTTTGGGTTTTCAGGCAGTGGCCTTGAATCTCACACTTCGAAAATGTGTGGTAAACACGTTGCATTTGAAAAGAATATGAAAGCACATTTCAGTCACGGTTAATCCTTCAAAATCATCACTAATCTACTTATGGAATATATCAGAGCTGAATATCCACCATCATAAACAGAGTGGCTAGCTGCATTTTTATTGCTGAGTCATGATCAAGAATAAGCTCTGCTTGTCATCCTTGCAAGCTTGAATAATAAAGGATAAAAGCTCTAAAATCTAATCTGTTGTTCATTGAACAATTTTTCTGAACTCTTCTTTTGTGCCAGATGTTCATGTGATTGCTACAAATAAAGCAAATAAAAGTTCCAACTAGTTCTACCCAGATCCGTGGAGATCATTTGTTAGCCAGGCATGGTAACTCATGCCTATAATCCTAACACCTGGGAGGCTGAGGCCAGAGGATCACTTTGATCTCAAGTTCTGCCTGATTACAGACTGAGTCCGGGGTGAGCCAGAGATAGAGCAAGATCCTGCTTCAAAACAAACAAAAAAGGAAATTTAGTTTGTAGGTTTTTTTTTTTTTTTTTGCTGTTATAGAAAGTAAGTAAATAAAAGGAAAAAGAAAGTTTTAATTATGATAAAGAACTGTAGGGGCAGCATACCGTTCCATGGAAAGTACGTACTCTAACTTCAATTGCACCCCTTTGAAATAGTAAGTTCTTCGATATCTAAAAACTCAAACCAGACATAGCAGCCTTCTGGATGTCACTTCAGGTACAGTTGCATCTTCAATGGAACATGGGGGTCCTTTTCCTACATAGCCTCATCAGCACATTATTTTCATTTTATTCCCTTATAATTGCCATTCTAACAGGAATGGTAACATCTCATTGTGACTGTGATTGGCACCTCCCTGGTGTACGAGGGTGTTGAGAATTTTTCATATTATATTGGTCATTTGTATTCTTCTTTGTAGAAATGTCAGATAACCTTCCCTTTCTCATTTGGATTACTTAGGGTTTCATTGGGACATCCTTAGATATCCTGGATGTTATTCTTTGCCAGAGGAACAGTTGTACATATCTTCCCTCATTCATGTGGAATGAGGGAAACATTTATTAAAGAGGTTTTCCTCTCTTAAGGAATATGTGAAGAACAACATAAAAATAGAACAAAATATTATCAGCTACCCCATTTCTTCTACAGAAATCAAAATCAGTATACCAAAAAGACACATGTCATTCCATATTTCTTATGTCACCATCCACCATAGCCAAGATAATGAATTGACCTGGGTGCTCATTTGCAGAAGATAAAGTACAATAAATGTTTTTACACTGTTAAATATTGTTCAGTTCTAAAGAAGAATTAAATCCTGCCATCTGAAGCAAAATAATTGCAACTAAAGAACACTGTGATAAGCCAACAAAGCCAGATACAGAAAAACAAATACAGTATATTTTCTTGCATATGTGGAAGCATTAAAAATGTCAGTCTGTGGCATAAAAACCGACTTGTGGACCAATGGAATCGAATTGAAGACCCTGATATTAATTCGCAAACCTATGAACATATAATTTTTGACAAAGAAGCCAAAAGCGTACAATGGAAAAAAGAAAGCATCTTCAACAAATGGTGCTGGCATAACTGGATATCAACGTGCAGAAGGCTGCAAATAGATCCATATTTATCACCATGCACAAAACTTAAGTCCAAGTGGATCAAAGACCTCAACATAAATCCAGCTACTCTGAA
>CABHPP010115545.1:0-10018 GCA_902168425.1 Peromyscus attwateri
GATAGATAGATAGATAGATAGATAGATAGATAGACAGACAGAATAAATAAATACAATCAACTTGGAACAGATAAACACAGGAACAAGGAAAAGCAGTGCTGGGTATCTGGCTTATGAGGGGAAGGGAAAACTCTGTCCTAGGGTGCTGTGGGCTCAGTCCTCTTGGTACTGTATAAACTTGGATGTGCTGGCCTATGTCTGTAATCTCAGCACCCAGGAGCTGGAAAGAGAAGGATCAGAAGATCATCTCCAGCAACATGGCAAGTAGAAGCCATCCTGGTTGAAAATAGAACCCTTTACAGCTGACTCGAGCTAGTGGGAGCTCACAGACTCTGGACTGACAGCCGGAAACCTGCACGGGACCAGGACCGAACTAAGCCCTCTGAATGTTGGTGTGAGCTGTGTGACCTGGATAGTTTGGGGGGCCACTGGCAGTGGGACCAGGATTTATTCCTAGTGCATGAACTGGCTTTTTGGGGCCCATTCCCTATGGAAGATACTTTGCTCAAGCCTTGATGCAGAGGGGAGAAGCTTGGTTCTGCCTCAACTTGATATGCCAAACTTTGTTGACTCCCCATGGGAGGCCATACCCTCTCTGAGGAGTGGATGGGGGTGGGGTGGGGTAAGGGATGGTAGGGAGTTCATAGGGAAGGGACGGGAGGGAGGGGGAGCTGTGGTTGGTATGCAAAATGAAAAAAAAAACCTTTTAAATAAAAAAAGTGAAACATGAAAAAGAAAATAGATTCTCTAAAATAAATAAATAAATAAACAAACAAATAAATAATTAAATATTTTTTCTGATCAAAGTGAAAACGTTTAAAACAAATTGTTATGACAATGTATTATTCCTAGAAATAAAATACAAGTGAGAATTTTAACTATTCCACTGCTGTTTTAATTTGTTCTAACTTGGTATTTAGTCTGAGAAGTGGGGGCGGGGAGTGGGTGGGCAGTGCTGGCGGTGGCAACAAAACCACAACAAAAACAAAACCCAAGAGGTGAAATGTCTTTAAAAGGAGACCTAAATGGCACGAAACTGCTGTCACCGCCTCCCACTGCCTCCCTTCCTCACACCGAGTTTGGACCCCAGGTTCCCCTAATTGTACTACTCCCTCGCCCCACATACCTCTGTAACCGATCTGTCAGTCACTTTTCGCATGAGCCTCCCTCTTAAAGAGCGATTCGCCTGTTCTCAGAGCTTCCTGTCCTACTTCTGTTTTCCTAGCCTGAGGGGGTGAGTCTTAGTCCAGCCCACATTCACTACGTTTGGGTGCGACAACGGCCAGCGTTTGTACACTCGGGAGTACCCTGCCCTGTTGTGTGTTCATGTCCCTGTCCCCGTGAGCGTGAGCATGGGAGGACCACCCCCCCCCCCCCCCCCCCCCGCTCGCGGGAGTGTGAGATGCATGAGCGCTCTGTGTTGGTTCCTTGGACGATCGAGACGGTTGTCGGGCGACACCTAGCGGGATGGCAATTTTCTGCATGGCTCCTGGGGTAGTCGCTGACTGTGAGCTGGCCAGAGTGAGGAGAGTCGAAAAGTCCTCCAGGCAGATATGTCCAGGAGGTGGTGTCCTGTTTGGGTACCGTCTCTATGTAGGAGGTTGTACTGGGAGACTAATGTCTGGTGTGGTACTTTGCTGTGCGCTGTAGACAAATTAAAGGAGTGGTGGGGGCTTGAGCAGGTCGACCAGAAGTCTTAAGTCTCCATAGGTAAGGCCAGTCAGTCCCTCTCATCTTCTCCTGCCACGTGCCTCCTACTCATAGCATTGCCTGAGGCAAGTATGCTTGTTTCCCTCTTGATAAAAGAGCGGCCCTGGGCTAGAGCACGCCATTTTTTCACGCTTCCCGGGGGCCACTTGCCATTGACCTCTGCGAGGTATTTTTTTTCTTCTTGTTTCCCCTCTGTTTGGGGAGGAGGGCCAAACTGACCACACCGGCAGAGTGAGCCTCATGAGGGCAACTGAGCACCTTACATGTCACAGGAACCCCAAGTCACAGGAATCCCAGGAACCACAGTGAGAAGTGCGGGGCGGGGCGGGGGACTACTATAGGTTTTTAATCACACCCCTGCCTTCCACAGGCCACAAACGGGTGGGGAGGAGAGGAAAGGGGCCTGCTGCCAGAACGAGAAGATCGGCTGCCATTTGCCAAGAATGTCTGTCCCTTGCCTGGCATGGCTTAGGTTCCAAAAGGCTCTGGCCGGAAGAGAGTGCAAGAGCACCACATTGATCCAGTGAAAACGAAGCGGCATAAACCAACAGGAACACGTGGGATTTTTATACGAATAGACAAGCAAGCAGGGAGAAACGAGTAAGTGTAAGCAGGAAAACACTGTGAAATGGAGAAAGCCAGGCTTTTATTTTAACAGTTGCCAACAAAAGAAAAAAGAGGGAAAAACACAGTGACAGCTCATGCTGGTGAGGAGTTAGAGTAGGGGGAGTGCAAACTTGTGGGAGTCAGTTGCTTATGGTGACATCATCTAACTTTTATGATAAATGTAAGTGATGCAGGCAGCAGGCATACCCAGGATTTCCTTTGATCTCACCTGTCAACGTCATCCTGAAGCCCAGAGTGAGGTGATGGCAGCTGGATAGGAACACTTATTTTCTTATGATAGGAGCGGGAAACTCTCATTGTTCTATTCTGTAAGAGCACATTCATATTTCACATTATTGGAAGAACTTTGATTGTATACATTATATGTAACTCAGCAAATACAGTACTGAAGATTTGTTATGTAATCTCAGTGGTGCTCTGGGAAGCATACAACAGTCTTGGGAATATGCAAACCCAGCTGGAGAAGGACCATGGAGGTAAGGTTGCTCTAAAGGCATGGTGTCTACATGCTCACTCCTCTCCTAATTCCCATGCCAGCCACACACAGATTAAACTATGACAAAACTCTTTCAAAGGCTATCCCATGTTCTTTTTCAGGGATTGAAACTGGCCCCATAAGACTCCCCATGTAAATCTCCCTGTCAATGTCTTTTCACTCCTTGTCTACATGCCAATGCTCTGCACACCTGGAAGCATCTTTCAGCCACATCCCACAAAGATGCAAAACATAAATAAGTTATTATTTATATAAATAATATAAATAAGTTATTATCAAGGTATGGCTCTAAGAGACAAAACAGTGATATAATCCATATAAATGTGGTGATAAGTAAGGCTTCTTATCCAGATATCTGAAGGCTGAGGTGTGGCAGTGGTAGAGTTATTGCCCAACAAGGGCAGGGCCCTCCATTCATTCCTGATCAGAAAAACAGATGCCTCAAGCATCCAAAAGAATGAGCTATGGGTCATCTAGTCAACAGGCTCCTACTTTTATTTTCTGCTTGTGCTGAATAGTTTTATGCTCACTAAATGCAAGCTGAAGTCATATGAGAGGAGGAAACCTCAATTCAGAAAATGCCTCTATAAGACCAAGTGGCAGGCAAGTCTGTAGGATATTTTCTTAATTAGCAATTGACGAGGGAGGGTCCAGTCCATTGTGACTGGTGGTCCTGTGCTCTATAAGAGAGCGAGCTGAGCTAGCTATGAGGATCACTCCAGTAAGCAGCACTCCTCCATGGCTGCTGCCTCAGTGCTTGCCTCCAGGTTCCTGCCCTGTTTGAGTTCCTGTCCTGGCATTGTAATGATGATCACTAGATAGAAGTGTAAGGCAAATAAAGCCTTTCCTCCTCAACTTGATTTTTGGTCATGGTGTTTCGTCACAAAAGTAGGAACACTAAGACACTGCTTTTGCTTGTTTGTTTGTTTGATTGATTGATTCAGTGCCCTCCCAAGGACTCTATATAGAGATATTCATTGCCAAGTGTGTCTTGATTGGAAAGTTCAGGGTGGTATTTTGTGAAACATCAGATGACCGGAAGCCCATTTAGGTCACCCTATTAGACACTCTTATCTTCATCAACTTTAGAGCCAACAGAGAGATGAAATCACAAAGCACCATCTTAGGTAAGTAGAATCCTGAGCCCAACATCATTTCATTCTCTCTCCAGCAAAGCTCCTGATTTATTAAGCACAAACTGATTTTACTTTTCTCACCCCCAATACCACTCCAGTTGTCTCTTCTTCTCTGTCTTCACATCACTTCTAAGTCCAGCTCCCTCTCTTTTGTCTTTATCACCTCAAAAGATATCTATGCAGGTTTCCTGGGGCCTGCCTGAATGAGATCTTATAATGATATTGCCCCAAAGCAAGCAGAAGCCTAACTTTACTCACCTCTTCTTTCTCATCAGTTCTCTCTAAGGACCCTGTGGTCACATTACCATGTTCAAATCTGTTTCTTTTTCTTTCCCTGTAGTTTCTGTTTGGAGCTTAATACTTTTCCTCCAGTGTGAAATAGCAATCACAGGTGAGAACAAATATAGGTAAGAGATGGGAGAGGCTGTCTTTAGGGAAAATGATTGGCAGTTTAATATCTAGCTGATCTGGAACATCAAATTGTTCCTTCATGCCAGGATCCTAACTGGAAGATGATCAGGAGCTGATAAAGACAGAAGGTGAAGAAAATAATAGCTGGAGTTGGGGCATCTTATACAAGCTATGCTTAATGCCAAATAAGTTTTTTGTATGTCATCTTATACAACAATTTCATGTAATAATGGGAGAGTGACAGCAAAACTATCATACAATTGGAGAATGTCAGCTGGAAGCTGAATCAATGGTGTATAAGGGCAACACAGTAATCTCGAGAACAGAGACTGGACAAACAGCAGCCCCGGGACTGATAACCATAGCTCCTGAGGCTGTAAGAGCTGAGTTCTCAGGATCTGAAGCCACAGCTCCCTCAAGGCCCTGGTCAGGCTACTACCAGCTCTGCCAAGCATGAACCTGGATTAGAGAAAAGTATGTTTCTTCTCCATACATCATAACTTCAGGGAGAGCCTCAGTCTGGGCTAGCTATTCTTCCCTGGACTCGCACTACATGCTTCTGTGCAAGTGATTCCAATGCTCCATTGCTATTTGTGCCAGACAATGCCCAAATGTGGGGACAGGATCTACATCCCCTCAGAGCAATGTTGTGATGATGACACCATCCTGTCCCAGAAAAATAGACCTGCTTCTGTGGCTCTGGCTGTATCTACTAGCCCTGGTTTGAGCTCTGTTGTCCTGAGTCAATGTTAGTCCCCAGAAGAAGTTCATTGTGTGGCTGAAACTTCTGGGTGAAAAGTCTCAATGCCACTCATCTTGTTGTTAGAAAGGGCCTCAGGGATAAAGTTCCTCAACTTGTTCATGATGAAAAGGAGGAGGGAGAGAGAATGCAGAGGCAATGGAGAGATGCGTTTTGCATTTTCTCTGGCTTTTTCTGGAATCTTCCAATGTTTTTAGGTTCTCTGCATCTCATTACTATTTCTTTTTTTTTTCCTGTAGTGGAAGGAAATCTTTCCAGACAGGAACTCTGCAATTTGTGGTGTTTTTTTTTATTTATTTATTTATTTATTTATTTATTTATTTATTTATTTAAGTCCCACCCCATGTTTTCTATTTATCAGCACTAAACCCAAATTATAACAGAAGCAAGGAGACATAGAAACTGCCCATGGACCTGGCCCTATGCTGCTCAGTTTAGGGTGTTAGAGACATGTCTTGGAAAAATGTTCAGGCCATGACCTTTGTTTGAGCCTGGCAGGAAGTAAGTTCTTAGAAGCTTTCAATCACCAAGTTTCCAGATTTTGAATTGGAAATGAAAAAGTAAAAAATTTGAGAGACTAATCCATAAAGATAAAATAAACAAAATGAAGACTCACGTCACTTATTTTTCACAAAGTATTTGGAAATTATATTCTTTTAAAACTGCCATTTTGGAGTAGAAAGCAATGTTATGCTTAATTACTACAAATGGAATAATTTTATGAAGCCATGTACCATATAAATTACATCAACTGTGTGCCATTTTTATAAGGAAGACATTTAAATTTGCTCAGTTATTTTGAAGTATACACTATAATATATGTTTAGAACAATTCTTATGTTGAGGGATAGTCCCATCATAGGAATTTAAAATGTGACATTTTGAATTCTTTTTTTTTTTCCGAGACAGGGTCTCTCTGTGTAGCTTTGCGCCTTTCCTGGATCTTGCTCTGGCTCTGTAGACCAGGCTGGCCTCGAACTCACAAAGATCCGCCTGCCTCTGCCTCCGGAGTGCTGGGATTAAAGGTGTGTGCCACCACTGCCGGGCCTTGAATTCTTATTGTTGAAGATGCTTATGAAATTTCTGGGTCATCAGCAACAAAACAAAAAGACATGAAAGAAGAAGGGGACCCAGTGGAGAAGAGAAGCATAATAAAGAGTGGAGAGGAAGAAGAAAGGGTAAAGGGTGGTAGCATGATCAAATGTGTTCCATGAGGGCTGGCAGAAGTCTCAGTAGGGGAGACCACTTGCTGCCACATCCAGCAGCCTGAATTCTATGGGGGAGGGTGGGGAAGAGAAAACTGATGCTTGCAAACTGTTCTCTGACATCTACACATGCATCATAATGTGTGCCTACAGGGCACTCACATATCCACATATACACAAAACATAAACATGATAAAAGTGTCTTGTGTAGGTATATGACAGTATCTTGATAAAAACCATTATGTATAAATATACATTAAAAAGGGGAAATTTTCATATTTATTTTGTGTTTCTGCTTTTAATTTATCCCTACTCATTATATTTGTATAAAAAGGGTATTGAACCTAGGATTATGGAAATGGCTGACACAAGCCTAAATAGATGAAACCAACAGGTTATCAGTCACATGACAAGTGGATGCCCACTGAGGATGCCCTGGCTATCTTACATCAATAATTGCAGGACCTGGTAGGGAATTGAACCTCGCTATTGCACAATAAAGAACTATAGCCTACTGTCTTGTTGTGCGTGATTTCTCACTTTATCTGCAGTAGCAAATTCATCCCAGTATTCACAGAAGTCAGGCATTACATAACATTTGTCCCTTTCCCCTTATAGCACTGAGGATTGAACCTAAGGCCTCACCTACACTTAGTGCTCTACACCTGAGCCACACCCTTAGTCCCTCACTGGAGAAATCTAGATAAACACCCCACTACAGAGAGCTATCTCTATCCCTTCCATACATGCAAACAATGTGTTCTGATCACACTCAACTCCCACTTTCCCTTTCTAAATTCTTCAACATCCTCCTGCCATCTCCATGTCCTCTCATGTCTAAGGTAACCCACTGAGTCCAATTTACCTGGGCAGCCTATCTGGGATGTCACTCTAAAGAATACCATCTCTCACTAAACTGTCAACAGCTTTTTTTGTATGGTGTGGGAGTTGTGCGCTCCTTTGCATCCATGCTGGAATGTTGACTGCTTTGCTGGAGTGTTGATTGCCTATCCCTACTTTCATTGTTGATTTTGAGACATGATCATGCTGACTTTGAATTCAGCCTGAAGGCAGGTCTTGAACTGGCCTTCCTCCCGTCACAGCATCCTGAGTACCCTAGATTATATGCCTTGCTACCATGTCTGGGTAATGTTGGGCCCAAATTTGAAGCCTTATAATACAATGCCTGTGGAGATATTTACATCTGCATATATCTCTAAAGTAGGATGGTGCTAAAAGGCATATTTGCAAGTCCTTTGTAATTGTGAATTAAATTGTCCCTGTTAAGCATATTAATCCTCCCTCCTCTTCTCCCTCCGTCCCTCCGTCCCTCCGTCCCTCCGTCCCTCCCTCCCTCCGTCCCTTCCTCCCTCCTTCCCTCCCTGTCTTTGCCATTTTGGTGTAGAAAGCAATGTTATGGTTAATTACCACAAATGGAATAATTTTATGAAACTATGACCCATATAAATTACATCAACTGTATGCCATTTTTATAAGGAAGACATTTAGAGAGAGAGAGAGAGAGAGAGAGAGAGAGAGAGAGAGAGAGATGAACGTTTTCCTTTGTACTGTTATTTGACTTGTGTGTATTTGTCACTCTCTCTGGTAGTTGGAGATTCTTTTGGTTGATCAGTGTCATTTGGTTTGCCTGGTGTGAATTGCTCACCTGTCTGTCAAGGCCCTTCTTATCCTCCTAACCAGTGATACTCTGTGCTTTCTACATGCCAGAAGTCTGTCCTTTAGGGGAGAGGCAACCTGCATTTGTTTTCTGTCTGTATCCATCTTGAATACCTTTCATGGAGGTGGATGTACAATTGTATCATTTTACATGAGTATTTGTGTTGTTGCTTTTTCATTGTTTGAGATTTTCATACATGTTTATAATATGTTTTTTTAAAAATCAAATACATGCCTCACTTCTTGTCCCTTAAACACTTGCCTACAACCTCCACCACATTTGCCTTCCTCCTGATGTGCTCTTCTTAAAACCCACTGGATCTATTTAAGGTTGCCAGGATGAGCATTGGTGTAGGACCGCCGACTACAGCACAGGCAGCCTTTAAGGGCCTGCATCCTTGAAAAGACCTGTCTCCCCATCCCCCATCAGCCATCAATTTTGTCAATAGCTCCTCAACTGGGAGTGGACCACCTCATCCCCTCCCCCATCCATGCTGTGATTATTGACTGACTTGATCTTGCGTATGCTGTCACTACCAGCGTGAGTTCACATGTGAAAAGACCCTGTCATGTTCAGCAAATGCTGCATACTGTAAATGTGTCCACATTCTCTGGCTGTTATAATCTTTCTGACTCCTCTTTCTCCATGTTCTCTAAGCCTTGAGAGAAGAGGGTATGACACACATGTTCCATTTAAACCCGAATACGTCACAGTTTCTTATCCTTTGCATGCTGACTACTTGAAGATCTTTGTATTCATTATCATCTACTTCAGAAAAGAAGTTTCTCCTGTGAGGGTGGAGAAATGCATTAGTCTATAGTTACAAACATAAGACCTTAGGAGGCAGTTTAATACTATGTCCATTTAGAACAATAATAGTAGCAAGATTCCTTCTAGGACCTGTGAACTAGCCATATACAGGTTTTGACATACAGGTTTTGACACTAGTTAATGACACTAGGCACGAGTTTTGTCTTTTGAAGTGCACCTTATATACAATCAAAAAGTGGTTGGTTACTTCTATAAAATTCATGCCACTATTGCAACAGTGACACTGTCTTTTCAGGTCAGTAATTATTGTAGCTTTGCAGGCCTCACAGCTGGTTAAAACTCTTCCAGTAGCAAGCAGGAACACATCAACCGTTGTGAAAGCTAGCCAGTAGGAAAGAAACTTCCAGTTCAGTACAAGCACATTTTATGACCCAAATATCTATTTCCTTCAGTAATGAAGTTTTACCATCAAGTTCTAGAAGGCATCCAAAAACAATGGTAATGTCCTTTAATGTTTTGGGTGATCTATGGGACCAGACAGGTTGTATTAGTCAAGGTTCTCTAGAGTAACAGAACTTACAGAGAATCTCTATCTCTCCATATATATATTATATTAGGGCCATGATTCAACCCAGGATCTCAGGCCTGGACCTGAAAATTGAGGAAGCTGGATACAGGAAATTATTAGCTAGTGTGTTTACAGAACAGCAATCTGTATTCATTCTGGCCTTTGCTCATTGATGCCCACCTTTAAATGTCTGGTTGTATTAGAGAAAGGAAAGATGTGGGAGTTTATCTTCTGAGACAGGAATATAGAGTTTACAATTCTATATAAGACCTGTGGCTACATTCTCTCACTGCCAAGAATGAGGGAGTTTCCATTGCAAAAACTGGGGTTGTGAAACAGAGTATTCCTGGAAATGGATGAATATATAGAAAAAAATTTCCTCTTCCAATAACTGAACAACAGGAAAATGTCATCCAATGGCTATAAAACTGAAGGACTGCAAATTCCTTAAGGAAGATTCTGATCTTTGGGAAACAAACAAACAGACAAAGAACCCATGGAATCAGATCCTATGCCAAAGGAAGGTACTCTGGGGATAGATTTACTATCCAGAAGAAACTGCCTCCCTTAGGTTCCCAGATTTTTGTTCCTAACAAACTTTTCATATTCATGCCAAGACCCCAATCAACTGTTCCATTTTAAGAGAGACTACAACA
>CABHPP010115545.1:12680-26275 GCA_902168425.1 Peromyscus attwateri
AAAACCTTCCTTTTTGAAAAAAAAAAAAAAGGGGGGGAAGTGCTGTGGGAATGTTCTGTATGGCAAATGTGTTGCTAATAACGCACTGATTGGCCAGTGGCTAGGCAGGAAGTATAGGCGGGGCTAACAGAGAATAAAAAGAGCAGGAAGGCAGAAGGAGTTGCTGCCAGCCTGCCTGCCAGCCACCGCCAGGACAAGCAGCATGTGAAGATGCCGGTAAGCCACAAGCCAGGTGGCAAGGTATAAATTTATAGAAATGGATCAATTTAAGATATAAGAACAATTAGCAAGAAGCCTGCCACGGCCATACAGTTTGTAAGCAATATAAGTCTCTGTGTTTCCTTGGTTGGGTCTGAGCGGCTGTGGGACTGGCAGGTAAAAGAGATTTATCCTGACCATGGGCCAGGCAGGAAAACTCAAGCTACACATGCTTACAATCAGGGTGCAGGAGAATTGCCACAAGTTTGAGGTTAGCCCATGCTCCATAGGCAGAGTTGCCTCCATTATAAACTCACTTTAGAGCTCTCCACACTGAGTGGGATGTTTTATCAAAATCTTCTCCTCAAGTCTCAGGGAGCTAAGTGGAAGAGGAGATGGAAAGATTGTAAGAGTCAGAAGTGAAAAATGATTCCAAGGAAACAGCAGCTTCCAAATACAACAGGGCTGATACCCATGTAAACTGACAGATATTGGGAGTGTGCCCAAGACTTGAATGGATTCAAATCAGACAAAATCTTATTACTGAGAGAGTAAGTAGACAACAGTCTTGGCCCTAATGAAGAAGATATTTACAATTGATTCCCATTGGGAAAAGGAAAATCACTTTTCTTCAAAGGGGTATTACCGAATATATCAACTACACCCCATGAAAGGCCGTGTTCACAGAAGAGGCTGGCCAACATAAAATGAACTCAATATTTTTGTGTGCTATTTTTATCTGGTTTGCTTTTTTTAAAAAATCTTTTTTGGATTTTTTGTGAATTCGTTAATATACTTATGTTGAATTGTAATCTATTTTGAATTCAAAGAAGTCTACTTCAAACAACACCCAATGGATGTCAATCTTATTAATAAAAAAGTAAGCCATCCATGTCTAGCTATAATATTTTTACAATAAATTATTTTTGCATACATTGACCAGATTATCACACAAAGTAAAAAGTACACTATTTTACATACATTTTAAATGAGTTATATTTTCAGTAAGTTTATAAAGAATGTAACCAACAACCCTGGCCTGATGTCCAATTCTGCTCTAGCAGAAACCTTAAGACATTTACAAACTACAATTCACAGACCTGTCAATGTACTTCTTAATGTATAGCATTTGTATCAGACAGTATACTATCATTAAAAAAAAAAAAACCACCAGAATCCCTATTCTGAGAACAGGGAGAAGGAAATCCAAGATAAGCTATGAAAGGATTACCCACTGCCCCTGCTAAGGAAGTATTTGCACACTCTCAGTCTGTTAATATAGACCCCTGAAGGTTCTAAAATTCCAGATGAGCTAAACTATTCATCTTCAAAAGTCTTGAAAAGTAATAAAGGTATCAGCACCTTCCCTCCTTCCCATTGATAAAAGTCAACAAGAAAATGAAGTTAATCTCCCACGCTTAGGTAAAGAACTTCCGGGGCTGGAACTACCCAACACCACCCACCCAAAGCCACACTTACATGAAACTTTCTACAGAGCAGATGATTGATTGAAACTTCTGTGATTTTGCAGAGCCAGTGTTTGCAGGTGGGAAGCCAAGTTCTCCTGGGATAGCTTCAGCTCTTTATATAAGCCATGTATTGCCTACCTCTCTGTATAACCTACTGTCCTTATAACTTTTGAATAAATCCATGTAGAATGTACCCTATCTTTCCTAACAACGTCATCAGATAACATCTGAGGCCTAGAGCAGAGGCTTCCTCAAGCTGCTGTAATCTTCCTACCTGATGTTTCTACCCATCTATATTTTGATTAATGGGTTTTTGTTGTTGTTGTTGTTCTATTACTATAAAACCTTCAGTAAACAGTTAGGTTGGGGTAACCTAAAAAAAAAAAAAAAGAAGAAAATGAAGTTCAGTGTTGAATGTTTAATTGACACTAACCTGTCTGATGGCTATAACTAAAGATGGAAAAGTGCCAGATGTGATCAGAATAAGTAGATCGTGGGTATTCCAGTATGTGTAATTATTCTATAGATGGGGGCTGAATGAGAAAACTACCTCGTCACCATTTATTGCCTTGAAACAGGCACACATACTTTTAAAAAAATTTTCATGTTTTATTTTATTTTATTGAATTTTCGTGTTTTATTTTATTTTATTATTAAGAATTTTTTTCATTCATTTCACATACCAAAGATCCCCTCCTCCCTCCTCCCACCCTCTTAGCCTCCCCTCCCAACCCACCCCCCACTCCCTCCCACAAGAAGTCAAGGCCTCTTATGTGGAGGCACATTCAGTAGAGGCAAGTTCAAGCCCTTCTCCCTCCCTCAAGGCTGCATGAGATGTCCCATCATAGGTAGTGGACTCCACTAAGCCCGCTCATGCACCAGAGATGGATTCTGATCCTACCGCCAGGGGGCCTCCCAAGCTGATCAAGATACACAACTGTTTCACCACGCAAAGGGCCTAGTCCAGTCCTAGGTAGGTTCCACAGCCATTGATCCAACTTTCATGAGTTCCCTCTAGTTTGGTTTGGTCATCCTTGCATGTTTCCCCATCAGGATCATGATGCACTTACTCATAGAATCCCTCTTCTCTCTCTTTGACTGGACTCCTGGAGCTCTGCATGGTGATTGGCTGTGGATCTCTACATCTGCTTCCATCAGTCATTGGAGAAAAGTTCTGTGATGACAGTTAGGGTATTCACCAGTCTGATCTCTGGGGCAAGCCAGTTCAGTTCATTTTGATTCCATTGGTTCACATGTTGGTTTTTATGCCAATACCAAGCTGTTTTTATTAGTATGGCTCTATAGTAGAGCTTGGGGTCAGGGATGGTGATGCCTCCAGAGGTAGTTTTATTGTACGGGATTCTTTTAGCTATCTTTGTTCTCTTTTTTTTTTTATTGATTCATATGAAGTTGAATATTGTTCTTTCCAAGTCTGTGAAGAATTATATTGGTATTTTGATGGGGATTTCATTGAATCTGTAGATTGCTTTTGGTAAGATTGCCATTTTTACTATGTTAATCCTACCTAACCATAATCATGGGAGATCTTTTCATTTTCTGATATCTTCTTTAATTTCTTTCTTCAGAGACTTAAAGTTCTTACCATAAGAACTTAAGAACATAAGGTCCTTCTCTTGTTTACTTAGAATAACTCCCAGGTATTTTACATTATTTGTGGCTATTGTAAAGGGTGATGTTTCTCTGATTTCTTTCTCAGCCCATTTATCATTTGTATATAGGAGAGGTACTGATTTTTTGAGTTAATCTTGTATCCTGCCAAATTACTGAAGGAGTTTATCAGCTGTAGGAGTTCACTGGTAGAATTTTTGGGGTCACTCATGTATACTATCATATCATCTGCAAATAATGAAAGTTTGGCTTCTTCCTTTCCAATTTGTATCCCTTTGATCTCCTTTTGTTGTCTCATTGCTCTAGCTAGAACTTCAAGTACTATATTGAATAAATATGGGGAGAGTGGACAGCCTTGTCTTGTTCCTGATTTTGGAGGAATTGCTTTGAGTTTCTCTCCATTTAATTTGATGTTGGCTGTCGGCTTGCTGTAAATCACCTTTATTATGTTTAGGTATGTTCCTTGTATTCCTGATCTCTCTAGAACCTTTATCATGAAGGGGTATTGGAGTTTGTCAAAGGCTTTTTAAGCATCTAATGAGATGATCTTGTGGTTTTTTTCTTTCAGTTGTTTATATGGTGGATTACATCGACAGATATTCATATGTTGAACCATTCTTGCATTTCTGGGATGAAGCCTACTTGGTCATGGTGGATAATTTTTTGATGTGTTCTCAGATTCGGTTTGCCAATATTTTATTGAGTATTTTTACATCAATGTTCATGAGGGAGATTGATCTGTAATTCTCTTTCTTTGTTGCACCTTTGTGTGGTTTGGGTATCAGGGAACTGTAGCCTTATAAAAAGAGTTTGGCAATGTTCTTTCTGTTTCTATTGTGTGGAACAATTTGAAGAGTATTGGAATTAACTCCTCCTTGAAAATCTGGTAGAATTCTGTGCTGAAACCATCTGGTCCTGGGCTTTTTTTTATTGGGAGACTTTTAATGACTGTTTCTATTTCCTTAAGGGTTATTGGTCTATTTAAATAGTTTATCTGGTATTAATTTAACTTTGGTATGTAGTACCTATCCAGAAAATTATTCATTTCTTTCAGATTTTCCAATTTTGTGGAGTACATGTTTTTGAAGTATGATCTGATGATTCTCTGGATTTCCTCATTGTCTGTTGTTTTGTCTCCCTCTTCCTTTCTGATTTTGTTAATTTGTATGCTCTCTCTCTGTCTTTTGGTTAGTCTGGATAAGGGCTTGTCTATCTTGTTGATTTTTTTCAAAGAATCAACTCTTTGTTTCATTAATTCTTTGTATTATTCTCTTTTTCTATTTTATTGATTTCAGCCCTCAATTTGATTATTTCCTGGCATCTATTCCGCCTGGGTAAGTTTGCTTCTTTTTGTTCTAGAGCTTTCAGGTGTGCTGTTAAGTCACTAGTGTGAGATTTCTCCATCTTCTTTATGTGGACATTTAGTGCTATGAATTTTCCTCTTAGCACTGCTTTCATAGTTTCCCATAAGTTTGGGTATGTAGTATATTTGTTTTCAATGAGCTTTAGGAAGTCTTTAATTTCTTTCCTAATTTCTTCCTTGACCCATTGGTGATTCATTTGAGCATTATTCAGTTTCCATGAGATTGTAGGCTTTCTGTAATTTTTGTTGTTGTTGAAATGTAACTTTAAGGCATGGTGGTCTGATAGAACACAGGAGGTTATTCCAATTTCTTTTGTATCTGTTGAGATTTGCTTTGTGACCAAGCATGTGATCAATTTTAGAGAAGGTTCCATTGGGATTCTGAGAAGAAGGTATATTCTTTTTGTTAGTGTGGAATGTTCTGTAGATATCTATTATGTCCATTTGAGTCATAATGTCTATTAGCTCCCTTATTTCTTTGTCTGTCTGGCAGACCTGTCCATTGGTGAGAGTGGGGTATTGAAATCTCCCACTACTAGTGTGTGGGGTTTGACGTGCAATTTAATTTAAGCTTTAGTAATGTTTCTTTTACAAATGTGGGTGCCCTTGTATTTGGGGCATAAATGTTCAGAATTGAGACTTCATCTCGATGGATTTTCCCTGTGATAAATGTGTAATGTCCTTCCCTATCTCTTTTGACTGATTTTAGTTTGAAGTCTATTTAATTAGATATTAGGATAGCTATACTAGCTTGCTTCTTAAGTCCATTTGATTGGAAAGTCTTTTCCCAGGCTTTTACTCTGAGGTCATGTCTGTCTTTGAAGTTGAGGTGTGTTTATTGTATACAGCAGAAGGATAGATCCTGTTTTCATACCCATTCTGTTAGCTTGTGTCTTTTTTAAAAAATATTTTTATTTTATAATTAATTTAATTTTACATATCAGCCACGGATTCCCCTGTCCTCCCTCCTCCCACCTCCAGCCTTCCCTCCCAATCCACCCCCATCCCCACCTCCTTCAAGGCAAGGTCTCACCTGGGGAGTCAGCCTGTGTCTTTTTATAGGTGAATTGAGACCATTGATATTAATGGATATTAATGACCAGTGATGGTGAATTTCTTTTATTTTTTGGTGGTAATGTTGTGTGTTTCCCTTGTTTGGTATTTGTTGGTGTGGCATTATCTGTTGCCTGTGTTTTCATGGGTGTATCTAACTTTCTCAGGTTGGAATTTTCCTTCTAGTGCTTTCTGTAGGGCTGGATTTGTGGATAGGCATTGTTTAAATCTGGTTTTATCATGGAATATTTTGTTTACTCTGTCTATGGTGATTGAGAGTTTTGCTGGGTATAATAGTCTTGGTTGGCATCCATGGTCTCTTAGTGTCTGCATAAAGTTTCCATTGAGAAGTCAGGGGTTATTCTTATGGGTCTGTCTTTTTTATGTTACTTGGCCTTTTTCCTTTGCAGATCTTAGTGTTTTTTCTTTATTCTGTATATTTAGTGGTTTGACCATTATGTTGTGTGGGGACTTTTTCCTTTTGGATCCAGTCTATATAGTGTACTGTAACCTTCTCGTATCTTTATAGGCATTTCCTTCTTTAGGTTGGGAAAGTTTTCTTCTATGATTCTGTTGAATGTATTTTCTGTGCCTTTGAGTTTTTGTTCTCCTTCTTCTATCCCTATTATTCTTAGGTTTGGTCTTTTTATGGTGTCCCAAATTTCCTGGCCATTTTGTGTTATGACTTTGTTGGCTTTTATGTTTTCTTTGACTGACAAATCTGTTTCCTCTATTGTATCTTCAAAATGAGATATTCTCTCGTCCATCTTTTACATTTTGTTGTTATGCTTGCATCTGTAGTTCCTGTTCATTTTTCAGATTTTCCATTTCCAGCATTCCCTCAGTTTGTGTCTTTTTTATTGCCTCTATTTCAGTTTTCAAATCTTAAACTATTTCCTTCACCCGTTTAATTGCTTTTTCTTGGCTTTCTTTGAGGGATTTTTATCTTTATTGATTTCTTTCAATTTTTTGTTTGTCTTTTCCTCGATTTCTTTAAGGAAATTTTTCCTTTCCTCTTTAAAGGCCTCTATCAACTTCTTAAAGTCATTTTAAAGGTTGATTTCTTCTGCTTCTTCTGCATTTGGATGTTCAGGTCTTGCTGATGTTGAACCACTAGGTTCTAATGGTGCCATGTTGGTATTTATGTTGTTGACTGTATTTTTGCACTGGCATCTACTTATCTCTTTCTCCTCTTGGTGCAAGCTGTGTCTGTGTCTAAGGGAGCCTCTCTTGTCCAACTGATACTCTTGGTCTAATCGGGGCTCTTGGTCCAATCAGTGCTGATGGACTTTATGTCTCAGAGTCCAATTGGTACCAGTGGGCTCTGTCTCAGGTAGCAGCTATTCCTAATCAGTGAAGGGTAGACTTATGGCTCTGGTGGTCACTTGTGCCACAGATAATGGTTGTATTGGGGAGGAGATAGGGGAAGAGGCAGCTTCCTGGTCCCTGGGGCTCCAATGGCTAGGAGGAGGGGCACAGAATGTGCTCCTGGGGCCTAGGGTTTAGAGACCTGGTCTGCCCAAACTAGAGATGGGGCCTTACCTGTTCCCAGTTAGTGCAGTGTAATTTCCATCTTTATGTGGCTTTTTGTTTTGTTTTGTTTTTTGTTTTTGGAGACAGGGTTTCTCTGTGTAGCTTTGTGCCTTTCCTGGATCTCACTCTGTAGACCAGGCTGGTCTTGAACTCACAAAGATCTGCCTGCCTCTGCCTCCCGAGTGCTGGGATTAAAGGCTTATTTTTTATATTACTTTTTCTGTCTCTTTAAAGACTTTATTTTTTAAAATTATCTATTTCTTTATATAAATGTCTATCCTCCTTTTCCTCTCTCTTCCAAGCCTATGTACATTTTTACACACATCATGAACTGTTTAGGATTTATCCCATCTTAATCTGTCTTATTGTGAATCTATTGCTTTAAACTGCAGCATTGCTAGTACTGAAGTGGAAGCTTTGGCTGCTGACTCTGCCCATCAGCTTTCAAATATGGTAGAGGTAATTCACCACCAGATCTGGGAGCCATGCTGTCTGCCAACTTTAGGAGGCAGTGGGTCCATGCCTCCATCCAGGAGCATGTAGCCCAGAAACTTTTTTTTTTATTGGACTAGCAAAAGCTAAATCCATCATGCAGTGCACTCTGTGGCTTGGAGATGCTTCTGCGTACTGTGGCAGGAATCTGCCATGCTGTAGATCAAGCCCACATGCCATGAAGGTGCCATAATGTAGGTCAAGACAACAGGCTGTGGCTGGCCTGAGAGACACACCAGGAAGCTGTTTTAAAGCTCAGTTTTAGAATCTTTTTTAAAGTTCTCTCAAGTTTTAGGTGGAAAGTCAAGCCAACATATTGGAGGCCAAATGTAGCTGGAAGTTTTCTCCAGTCCCAGTCCAGCCTCATAGCCCAGCTGTCCCACAGCTTCTTGGTCCCAAATAAACACACAGAGGCTTATATTACTTATCAACTGTATGGCCTAATGGCTCAGGCTTCTCTCTAGCTAGCTCTTATGCCTTAAATTAGCCCATTTCTATAAATGTTACTTTGCCATGTGGTTTGCAGCTTACTGGTACTTTATATCTTGCTTCTCCTGGTGGCATCTAGCAGCATCTGCCCCACTCTTCTTTCTTCTCTCACCATCTCTCTTGGATCTTCCCGTCTGGCTCTATCCTGCCCTGCCATTGGCCAATGCAGCTTTATTTATCAACCAATCAGAGCAACACATACTCACAGCATACAGAAAGACATCACACAGCATGTCTGTGTGTTTCTCTGTATGTGTATCTGTGTGTTTCTATGTGTTGTGTATTGTGTCCGTGTGTCTGTGTGCTATATGTGTCTGTTTGTGTGTTATATGTGTGTCTGTGTGTTGTATTTGTTTTGTGTCTGTGTTTCTGTGTATATGGGCCTTTGTGTGTATGTCTGTGTGTCCATGTGTATGTATCTGTGTGTGTGTGTGTGTGTGTGTGTGTGTGTGTGTGTGTTTCTCTATGTGTATTATCTAGTTGAGTCCCTGAAAAATGCATATCTGGTAGCCATTTGGAGGAACTTTTATGTCTAAAGACACTGACTTTGGGAGGAAGTGTTTTTGGGTGTCCTAGCTGTGGAGGCCCACAGAGCCTTCCTAATAAGACCTTACTCAAGCTCATAGAATTTTAACTTACTTTAACCAGCAGGGCTGCATAATGGAATGATTTGGCCACAGGCGTGGTTACCAAGTATTTTGAAGGGTCTATACTTGGTTGTACATTTCACTTTGATTTTGCGAAGGGGAAGTCTTTTGCCTCCCCCCTGGGTAGTGTATCAAAAGGCCTTTGGAATAAGCCTTGAGGTGACTGGATATTGACCCAGGGCCCTCCCTAAGCTATCCTATGTCTCTGTCTTTCTCTCCATCTAGGTCTACATTTCTAATATTTCCTCATTCCTCTCTCCTCTCCCCAAGAACCCTTCAAAAGATGGTAGCTGGACTCCCGCACCTAACATAGTAGTATAATCACAGACTCCTGGGAACTTGGTGGGGGCAGGATGGTCAATTGTTTTCCAGAGCTGGAATCCTCAATCTTTGCTAGCACTGAGTTTAGATGACATATGTTGCACAGGGCTGCTGTGTTTCCATGGCAACAAGGACAAGTCCAGTGTCTGCTCAGCTCAGAACTTGAGATCCTGCCAATCCCTACCCTGGCAATCTTCACCCTGGAAAGACCTGCCCCCATGAAACTCTGCATAAGCTCTGTATCCTGTTCAGTTTGCCACTGCTTTCACTCTAACAGAGGCAGCCACTCTCTTTGATTTTTTTTTCTCCCAATAAATCTCTTGAATAAGGTTTGTTGTAATGATGTTCTTTCACTACAGCAGAGCAGAGCATAGCTGTAAAATCCTCCACTACTAGAGCAGAGTTGTTACACTTGCATTAAGAAAACCATTCCCAGAGCAAGAGCTGTAACACTTTGCTGGGGAAACAGTGGTCAGACTCTGAGTCAAACTCAGGGATTGGTGGGATTTCAAGTCCTGAACTTGATTAGGGGCAGGGTATGTTTCTTTGGCTCTGATCTCAGGGACAGGGTGTTCTTTCACTGGCCCATTTTACCCTACAATGATTACCACAGTTCAGGGAGGTGTCAGGTCCCCAGAAACTTCAACCTTGATTCCTTCAAGGGAGTTGCTCCAGCATCAGACCAGCCTTGCTAAGTCTGATCATGGACAGGGATACAGAACCAAAATTCTCTTTTTCCTTTCACAAAAGCAAGATATTTTGAAATAAACCTTGATATTATGTACAGTAAAGGTGGTTTTCTATAATTGTTAATAATAGACCTTAGGATTATCCCTAAGTCTTTTCATAATTTTTATAAACCTTTAACAACATACTCAGAATTTTTTAACTCTTAAAAGTTTTAGTTATCTATTTTTTAAAGATATGCATCTTATTTATTATAAATTCATATTTATTAAAAGAATATTTACATTTTTATATTTTTTATTCATTAGAGTAATTTTATATTTTATCCTAATAACAATTTTTTTATTATTTAATACCATATCTTTTTATAGTCCTGTAGGTAGAGCTCTCCTTTTTTATCTTAAGGTAGGAAGACAGCAGTTGTTTAACTTAGAAGATGGAGCAAAAGCCCCATATGGGACCTTTAAAAACTCATTTGATTATTAGTTTTTATTTAAAGAGATCATAGAGGACAAATATATCTTTAAAATCTTTTCAATGATTGCATTTAGATATATAGATATTTCATATTTAAAGGCACAGACATAAGCCAATCTAATCTAAAGCAACTGTCAGTTGGAAAAAGTGTGTCCTTCAGGAGGAGCAATCACCTCTTCATAGGTTAAGACCCAGTGGAATCACCTCAGCAGCTCTTCCATGGCAGCATCTGTAATTGTCCTTTGATTTTTGTTGTTGAACTCAAAGACATAGCTCTCTTTGTTAGTACTGTTAACCCCACAGATATGAGGAGAAAGACCACTGACCCAAATCATCATGGCCAAATTAATTAAAACAAGCTTTTATGTTCATGTACATAAACTGTCTCTCCCTAAACATAGGATTCAAGAGATCAGCCTTGGATATGGGTAACAGAAAGGTTTTTATGGTTCAGGAATAGGGACTTTCCAAATGGGGGATTTGGCAGGCAAATAGGTGGGGTTACAGAAGCAGAGCATAAGCTTGACAACCTCCTAAAACAAAGACATAGTTGTAAGGTGGTCATAGCAAGGTGGTCATAACAAGGTGGTGATAAAGATGTAGCCATAACAAGGTGATCATAATAAAGTAGTCATAACAAGGTAGTCATAATAACCTTTTGAAACAAAAGCGTGGTTGCTGTTTCCTGGAACAGACAGTATGGAACCATTTAATTATGTTTACAGGTGGGGCGTAGCCCAATCCTTGAGAAACAGATTTAATCATAAACAGGAATGAACCAAGTTTGTCTTTACTATAAGATGGCTTTTAAGCCTAAGATGGAAGCAGGCTGGTTTATCAGTATGTTTGTGTATGTACCCTGTAAAAAAATGATCAAAAATAAAACAAAACATTAAAATAACAATATAAACATGCAAATTCAGGGAGTCACATTTTGGACCAACCTGTCACACACAGGTCAAAGGGACTCAGATACATACCCTTGTCAGACAATAGCCTAGGCTCTCTTGCCTACTGCTTATCCCTGAGGCTGGGTTCTCAACTTCCCTCGTGTTGGAATTCTTTCCACCCCACCAACCACAGGCCTGGAAGTTTCAAGTGTACACCCAAGATAAAGATTTTTCCTTGAGCTGCTGAACTTACCATTCTATCCCTAGTCTGTCCCAGCAGATATCCACTCAGCTGACAGACACCATCCAGGAAGCAACTGTGGATGGTAAACTGTTCCAAAACAGCCTTCAATGTGCCAGTTTGTTTCAAGTGGTACTGCTTGTGTGTGCTCTGGACTTGCTGAAAGTCCATGTAAACCAGATGACAGAATTCTTCTGATGTAATTTCCCCAGGTCTCCTACTATCATCTACTAGTTTGAGCCCCTGATTTGGGCCAGCATTCCAGACTGCTCCAAAGCAGCCTGAACCTCGCTAGCCCCACATGGTCCTGCAGAACCTGGGCAGCAAAGTAGATGTTCCCTGTCCTCCTTCAAGCCTTTGACTGTCATTCCAACTTTCCTAGGCCCTGACAATGATGTCCTAATTTCATCTGAGAAGCAGTTACAGAAAAGATCAGGTCAACCCTTATCAGAGGATGAAGAACCTGCTGACTTCATTTTGAAGGCAGGAGCCATTATACTATTTTAAAAAACAAGTTTCTATTTACTGTGAGAGTTGAATTATTCTCTGTTTCCTGAAACCTGACCTTCCCCAACCCATGATTTTAATTTGTTTTTGAGAATGCATGACCCTCCCTGGCCCTCCTAATCACATGGTGGGTGACCACATGATTTTTTATGTTTTTTGTTTTTTTTTTTTTTTGTATTTCATTCATTACCCCATTGTCTCCCTTCTGTAAAAGTACTAATTATTTTACTCCTTAAAATCCAAGAAGTGGATTAAGGGCTGCTCTCTTGTGAATCCCAATAAAAATTAAGCTTACTTCAAATTTAGCTCAAATTGTGGTAATGGTCTTATTCTCACCCTTGGGATTAATAAGGGGTAGAGAAAGAGTTACTTCCCAAGTCTAAGGAATGCTATCAGTTCAATTTTAGCTTTTACCTTGTGTAAAAGTTATTGTTTAGTAGGCTGTTTTGTTCTCTTTTTCCCTGTCACAGAGCCAGGGGATCTGTCTGGCTCAGGAAAGAGTTAAGCACGGACCAAGAACAAGCATACTTGAATTTTAAGTGGGAGAGTCAAACTCTACACTGGAGTCAGCATCTCAGCCTGAACCTAATCAAATAAGACGATCCTGAAACAGCAGCTGCTCTGTTTTCACATAGACGGGTCATTAGCCTAATTAGTATTCAAGTTTGAGGTGATAAAACCTGATGTGTGGCCCATCCTGCCCCGGACTTCCCTTCTGGACAAAGGTGAGTGCCCGCCCTCACCCTAGAGCCCGTCCCTGGGCACCAGCCACCCCTGGGAAGACCTGCCCACCTTGGCCCCAGGTTCTGGCCACCGGGCAGGCTCCCTTCTGCCTCCACCCCTACCAGGAAGGCTCCCCTTCTTCAAGATCCCCTGCAGACCCTGCAGTCTCCAAGCCCTGCCCCCAAGCCCATCATCCCCGGAGACCTCTGCCACTTAGAGACTGGCCCCCAGCTCCCATCCTGCCCTGGACTTCCCTTCTGGACAAAAGCTCCCATCCTGCCCTGGACTTCCCTTCTGGACAAGAGACTTCTTTTCTGGACAAGAGCTTCCATCTTGCCTCAGACTTCCCATCTGGACAATAGCTCCCATCCTGCCTCGGACTTCCCATCTGGACAAGAGCTCCCATCCTGCCTCGGAGTTCCCATTTGGACAAGAGAGTCCCATCTGGACAAGAGAGAGAGACTTCCCCAATCTGTCAGCTCTTTCTGCACCAAGTGCACTGATAAAACCAAGATCGAACACAAGGAGATGGGCAGATGTCAAGGCAGAAGTACATACAACAAAATGAAGAGCAATACAGCATCACCAGAACCTAGCCCTCCTCCAACATCTAGAGCTGATCATCAAAAATTGGAAGAAGCAGAAGAAAACAGTCTTATGAATAACATCATGAAGAAGGTAGAGGCTTATATAGAGGAAAAGACAAAAAAAATGGCAAGAACGCTGTAAAAACCTAGAGGAAAGGACAATTAAAGTAGAAGAAAACAATAAAGTCCTGGAAGAAAACAATAAAGCACTGAAAGAAAGCCATGAAAAAGCAATGAAACAGGTCCAAGACCTGCAAAGGGAAATAGAAAAAATGAAGAAGACACAAAC
>CABHPP010115546.1:1023-15726 GCA_902168425.1 Peromyscus attwateri
GGGTTATGGAGGCCAGAGGCTAACTTTGGTGTCCCCCTCTGTCACTTTCCACCATATATATTGAGACAACGTCTCTGACTTGAACCCAGAGCTCGTGATTCAGCTAGTCTAGGTAGGAGTCTTGCTCTGGGGATACTCTTGTCTTCTCTTCCCAAGCACTGGGCTTGCAGGTGGACCACCACTCCTGCCCAGAGCTTACGTGGGTGCTGGGGATGTGAACGCTGGTATTCCAGTTGTTAGCAAGTACTTTATTTACCCACTGCCCCGTCTCTCTGATGCCCACCAAGCAGTTTCTATGTGTTTCCTGAATGGATCCCTCACTCCTGAGAAGCCGGAAGGGGGTACAGGCTTTTGACTCTCTGGGCCCAGGAAAGGGGGTCCTGATGGGATCCCCCCCCCCCCGACTCTCACATCTGGTCAGCTTTTCCTTCACTCACACTCCCCACACGGACACCAAAGGTGTTGGATACGTCTTGCTCACCTTTCCTACCCCGTGGCTGCTTGGTGGGTGAGCTTCCACGACCCCTCCCTTGTCCTTGGAGTTTTCTCATCTCCTTCTCACGCCCCTAGAGCCTCCTTTGCCACATCCTCCTGGCCTCCTCCCATGCACTTCCCTCTGCTGACATTAATACAGCCACCTCTGTGCAGAGCCCTCCTCTTAACCAGCTTCTCCATGTCAGACACAGTGCTGGGTGCAGGGGCCTGCATCGTTTAACCACACGGCGTCCCCACGGGGTACATAGCTTATTCCCATGCAGCAACGAACCAAGTAACTCCCCAGGTAGGGGCTAAGTTCTGTCTGGAGTTAACGGAAAAGCCAAGGTTCAAATCCAGATCCGTATGCTAAACGGGGATCTTTCTCCATTACTCAGCCTTGTCCGCGGCTGGGGCCTTGCTGTGCGGCTCAGGCTTTCCTCTGTGTTTTGTGCCCCACCCCTATCCCTGAACACAGGCATACAGCCCTCCCTATAGAGGTATCAGAGAAGAGACTACTCAAATTTCTAATAGTTCTGTGGTCTCTACAATCTGGAGGTGACAGGCCTGTCAGAGAAAAGTGCTCAGTTTTGACTTAGTATGACTAAAACTTTCAGATCTGGCCAGACTCCCCAAGGCTATTCAGCTTTAGGCCACGGGTGGCTTTTTTTTTTTTTTTTTTTTTTTTTTTTGGTGAGATGCTACAATTTGGCGGGCATCTATTCCCCGAAAATCTTACCCTTGCCAGCCTGTGTCTCAAAAGCTTTTTTGTTTCTTTCCTTGCCTCCCTGGGGTCATTTCTGGTGTGAATGACTGCACGGCTGGAGTCAAAGTCAGAATTTTTGACGAATCAGGGCAGATACAGCATCAGTTGGTGCTATTTCCGGTCAACAGTGGATGCCAGGGTCCGTAGAGAAATTTATATCGGCTTTAACCCTTCCTCAATCCACCATCCTCTCAGACACCCCATATCCCTAACATCCCGGGAGACAATGAAATCCCTTGGCCACTTCTCTGAGTTGCAGGGGTTGCCTGGCAATCTCAGCCAAGTTCTTTGAATGCGTAGTTGTCAGCACAGATGAGTCAATTGGAATAAAAGAGGGCTTGTCTCCCATTTCCCTCCCCAGATCTGGCAGATCCCAGAGACAAAGGGTAAGACAGGAGAATGGCTACAAGCCCTTCAAAATCCTAGTGGTTTGGTGCTCCTGAAAGGGGATTTGGAGAGAAGCTGCCCCACTGTTTATACACAGGGAAACCGAACCTCTGAAGGAAGGGATCTGCCTGAAGGTGCAGAGCAGGGTTTCAGCAGAGCCTGGTCTTAAAGTCTGACCCCCACTTGGCATTCTGAGAACAGAGTGGTTCAAGTTTGGGTGGTGAAGAGCCATGGTGGGTGTCCAGTAAAGATCAGATGAATGAGCAGGCTTCCTTCTGGTACTCTGTCGGAGCCAGCAGCAGGCAGGATTCCCTAGATAAGACTTCTGAACACTCATCCCACCCCTTCCCAAATGCTAGAGACACATCAGTAATGTTCAGGACCAACCTGGGTCACAGCGATGACCCTGTTCTTCCCTGTGTCACTACCAGATCCCATTTATGCTAATGTGCGACATTCTCCCTGCTCTGTGCTGCCAGGATTGAGTTCTGTATGTGGACTGGATCCTATCAGGGGACATAAAGAGAAAAACACGGAGTCTGGGATAATTTGTTTGACATCTTTGATGTTACTGTCTGACAAAGACAGGCGAGACATAGTTGATTCCCAGAGTGATACTGAGAAATGTGTTTGTGTGTTGAGTTATCTCGGGGTAAATGTAAGGAAAGCGAGAGAGCTCATAATTTCTCTACACAGAAAACTAATGTCATCATTTTTCTTTTAAAAAACGTTATGAAGCATACAATACAAGCAAATATTACAGAAAGATTTCAAATAAAGAGCTCAGTTCCTTTGTCTGTCTGTCTTTCTTCTGCCTGAAGCTCCTCAACTAACCTGTTTTCAAAGGTGACAACTGACTGCTTCACTGTGGTCTCACATAATCTCAAATACTCTTAAATATTCAAGTAAGGGAAGTTATATTAAATGCTCTTCTGCATTCTGCCTTTTTTGCATAATAAATTTTGGAGCCTGGTCTCCATAAGGACACGCAGAAGCATGCTGTTCTGTGTGGTGGCTTGTGGTTCAGAAGAGAAGGACATAGGGAATTTATCTTTAAGAGATGAGAGAGGACTTCAGAGGTCCCAGAACCCAACCTTCTTTTTTATAAACTAGAAACCCGTAACTCAAGAGGTAAAATTCCTTGGCTCGAGGCACACAGCCAACAGGAGACAGAATTGTAGTCAGGCCAGGCTTCTGCTATGTTCCTAAAGGTGGGCTTGTGTGAAGAGAGCAGCCACAGGTCAGCTTCCAGAGAACACACCCACTGCACCTTCCCTAGCAGGTGGTTTCCTCTGGGTTTGAAGTCAACACCTACTCTTAGCATTCCCACTTACACTTCTCAAAACTTGTGGCTGGAACCACAAACTCTGGAGCAGGCGGGACACCAAAAGGAGGCAGCGGGTGGGCTTCTGAGTCTCTGTGCTCGCTGAATAGTTTCACATACTGGATTATGTTGTGGAGTATTATTTTAAGATGTGTTACATTTATTTACACTGTGGGACATTTGTTCTAATGATGCAAAGATGCATTGCATTCTTTTTTTTGTTTTGTTTTGTTTTGTATTGTGTTTTTCAAGACAGGGTTTCTCTGTGTAGCTTTAGAGCCTGTCCTGGAACTCACTCTGTAGACCAGGCTGGCTTCGAACTCACAGAGATCCGCCTGCCTCAGCTTCCTGAGTGCCCGGCTGTATTGCATTCTTTTATGCTGCATTTGTTTAACTTTGTGAAGCTGTGTTACTTTGCCTGTCTAAAACACCTGATTGGTCTAATAAAGAGCTGAATGGCCAATAGGTAGGCAGGAGAAAGGATAGGTGGGGCTGGCAGGCAGAGAGAATAAATAGGAGGAAAAAATCTGGGAAGAGGAGATAGAGGAGCAAGAGAAGGAGAAGGAGAGGAGGACTTGAGGGGCCAGCCACCCAGCTACACAGCAAGCCACCGAGTAAGAAGTAAAGAAAGTATATAGAAAGGTAAAAGCCCAGAGGTAAAAGATAGATGGGATAATTTAAGAAAAGCTGGCTAGAAACAAGCCAAGTTAAGGCTGGGCATTTATAAGTAATAATAAGTCTCTGTGTGTGTGTGTATTTGAGAGCTGGGTGGAGGGCCCCCAAAGAGCAAAGAGTGAAAACAACCAACTACAGGCTTATTCTCTGACCATACAAACTCAGGTCATCTTTCCACTGACATGGGAGGGTGTTTAGGCTTATGGTTTGAATGTGAAATGTCCCCACAGGCTCAACTGTTGGAACAGTTTGTCTCTATTTGGTGGCTCTGTTTTGGGGGGGGGGGTTGGGAGGTAGCTGGCAGACATAGGGCAGCAAGCTTGTGGGATATAGCCCTGCTTTCTGCCTGAGCATTCTTCCTGATTGCAGCTCATGTAACCAGTCACACAGGCAGGCTCTCCCTGCCTCAGCCACAGATCACCCCTATAGCTGCGCCTTCCCAGCATGATGGAATGTGAGTCCCAACCAATTCTTCCTTTCTTCACTTGTTTCTGTCATAGACTCTGTCACAGCATAAAAAGTCACTAACACGCCAGCTTTGCCTGGTCACAGAAGCCAGGACAGAAGTCACAGAAGTCAATCTCTCAGGACCACCACAAAATGAGAAACCTAGTCCCGTGAGGCACAAGCACAGAAAGGGATGCACAAGTTCCAGAAGAAACGACAGGAAGATGAACAAGGGAGTCGCCCTAGAAATGTCAAAGTGCATCCTTCTAACAGTGATGTGATGATGTTGCAAACGAAGAAAGCAGATGAACCAATAGAAAATTCAAGAAAGCGCCTCTTAGTACCCAAGCCAATGCCTGCAGAGGTTAGAGATATCAGATTGTCTTTGGCCTTAAAAAGTTTTAATTTTGTGAGCCGGGCGGTGGTGGCACACGCCTTTAATCCCAGCACTCGGGAGGCAGAGGCAGGCGGATCTCTGTGAGTTCGAGGCCAGCCTGGTCTCCAAAGCGAGTTCCAGGAAAGGCGCAAAGCTACACAGAGAAACCCTGTCTCGAAAAACCAAAAAAAAAAAAAAAAAAGTTTTAATTTTGTTTATTTATGTTTCTAATTATGTGTCTCTGTGCGGGTATGGCACAGGGTGTCAGTGCCCGAAGAGGTAAAACATGTCAGATCCTGGCAGAGTTGAAGTTACAGGCAATTGTGAGCCACCCAAAGTGGGTGCTGGGAACCAAACTCAGATCCTTTCCAAGAGTAGGACACGCTCTTGACAGCAGAGCCATCTCTCCGCCCCCATCTTTGGTCTTTTTATGTCTCATGCTGTTGTCTGGGCGAGGGCACGTTACTGTGTTGTGATTGAGACTCAGCCACACCCATTATCTGGGCAGAAATATAAGACCATTTCAAACATACATCTGACTCCAAAGGAATCAGGAAGTCTTGGGTTGGTTGGTTGCGACATCCAGTTCCCATCCTCACCGTTTGGAACAGGTACCGCCTGGTGGCGAATGAGTACAGTGGAAGGAGAGACCTTCCCCTCTGCAGCTGGTGCCCAACCTTTAACATCCCAGGAGCAGCTTTTGGCTTTTCCGCATCTTGATGTTTCTTCCTGTCTGGACAGCAGCCAGATCTTTGCATCTTGCACAGACATTCTTCAGTATCTGGGCTATGGGGAATCTGGTTTTAAGATCCCTTCAAGAGTTTCTGGCTAGAGGCTGCCTGATGGATGTCCTTTGGAGGCCAAGTAAGGAGCTTCAGAGTCCACTTTAGAGACTCAGCCCAAAGTCCGAGGTCAGACTGTTCTTCCCAGTGTCTTCCCTGAACATGTTCTACACATTTAATCTTTCCATCTTTTTTTTTTGGAAGATGGTTTTAGAAGCTACATTTATAAGGTCTTTAAGACATATTGTCCAAATGCTACCTACGTGACAGCTCCAGATAACAGCAGCTTTGAGTCTCTCTTCCCTCCCTCTTAGTTCTTACCCCAAATCTCATCTTTGGGCCACCAGGATATCATTTGTTTCTAGTCTCTGAAGTCCCCTTCATCTTTCAATCGTATTTGTAATTCATCCACCCCTGTGCTAGGCTATCTGGTTCCACGTCTGTTTTTGCCGAATACTCTTTTCTTTTTAGACTTCATCTCAGAATCTACACCTAGTTTTGTATGTTTTAGATGTATCCATTCAGTCATCTCCTACAGTCTCATCGAGGGTTGACTTCAAAAGCAAACCACTTATGAAGCTGCCTAGGGCCCTTGTTCAGAAGCATCCCAGTATCAAGTGCTTGGTTTTATATTCTTCTGATGCCTTCTTCAAATTCTTAACAATTTTGAGCTTGCGTTTTGTAGAGGAGGTCTGATGACACCATATAATGTGCAGTACTGTTCTTGGAAGCCTTATTCCCATATGAATTTATAATACCCCACAAGCACAGACTTCTGGCAGATCCATGACACAGAGTTCAATGTGGGTGGGCAAAGGTGTCGTGTCTTTAATTAAGTAGACATGTTGGCAAACCCAAGAGACCACACTCTTCCTTAAACCAGAAACTTCTTCAAATTAAGGGGGCAGGGCGGAGGGGGGAGATGTTCTAAGTAACACAAATGTCCTATAGAACCCGATCATATCCTTTCTTATTTCTTTTGAATCTCTGGCTTAGCCAACCACTTATGCTGGAAATGGCAGAAACAAAAGGACAGAGTAACCCATGGTTCCTTCCTCTTTCCTTTCTTATCAGAAAACCCTGTGGGAAGTGTGCATATGGCATCTGCATATAAAATATGCATATAAGGAAGTTAAATAAAAACAGTTCATTTGTGTAGCATTTCTACTGTTCCAGTAGGAATGAATTATGCATGCATGTAGGAACTACAAAATATGAATTGTGTAATTTTTGATTCCACATACAAGTTAAGTAGTCATATTCTCATTTAAAACTGACATTGTACAAAACACAGATGAACAGTAAAATTCATTCCAATATAAAAATTTAACTTTCTTTACTTGTAATGACATTAAATAGCAAATTTAAAAACCACCATGTCAAGAGAGATAAACCAAGAAAGAAAAGTTTTATCTTTGGCCTTGTTTGGTTAGGTTGTTTTTGAGACAGTCCAGCTTGAATTCACTATGCAGACCAGATGGGTTAGTCATGAACTCACTGTGTAGACCAGGCTGGCTGGCCTTGGACTAACTATGTAGACCAGACCAACTAGTCCTGAACTCACTATGTAGACCAGACTGGCTAATTCTGAATGCTTATGTAGACCAGGCTGGCTAACCCTGAACTTATTATATAGACCAGGAAAGCTAGCCTTGAACTCATGACCCTCTTGCCTTAACCTTCCACATACTGGGTTGCAGTCATGCCCCAGGTAACATTTTTATATTTTAGGATTGCTAGTGATTTGATTTCCCTGCTTTTTGAACAAGTTCCATATTTTCTTTTCTTTTTGTTTTTTCAAGACAGGGTTTCTCTGTGTAGCCCTGGCTGTCCTGGAACTCATTCTGTAGACTGGGCTGGCCTTGAACGCAGAGATTCTCCTGCCTCTGCCTCCTGAGCCCTGGGATTAAAGACACGTGCCATCATCACTTAAGTTCCGTATTTTCATGTTGTGCTAGGCTCTCGTCATAATTAGGTTCCTATTGCTGTGATAGAACACCATGACCAAAAGCAACTTGGGCAGGAGGGGGTTCATTTGGACTTACTCATCCCAGGTATAGTTCATCCTGCAGGGAAGTTGCTAGGGCAGGAGCTGAAGCAGAGGCCATGGAGGGGCGCTGCTTACTGGCTTGCTCTTTGTGGTTTGCTCACCCTGCATTCTTATACAACCCAGGACCACCAGCCCACTATGGGCTAGGCCGTCCCACATCAACCATAATCAAGAAAATATCTCACAGATTTGCCTATAGGCCAATCGGATGGGGGCACTTGCTCAATAGAAGTTCCCTCCTTCCAAGCGATCTTGGCTTGCGTCAAGTTGACAAAAAACTAAGACAGCTCTGAAAATTATGTGCCCAGTCCTGACCTCATGACTTCAAGACATGTCTACTAGCACCAATAAAATTAGTTTCAGAGGACACTATCCCAGGATTTCTCTTGGTATGAACTTGCTCCTAGGCCTTGTCATACTTTTATATTGGGGTCTTCAGGTGAGACTAATATGATACTGTCTACCCTTTGGTAAGACAAAACAATTCCCCCAGACATAGCTCTAAATAGAACAAAATGGTAAGTGTTTATTACAGGTCATGAGGAATATCAGGGCACAAATTTCTAGCCTTTGCTTGGATCCAATGGCACCTATCTCCACAGCTTCACTTGAAAATATCAATAAAGCAATGTGTGGTGCATCTCTATAGCCATACCCCAGACACAGCCTCCAGAGCCCCAAGAGGAAATGCTCTACCCTTCATGAGGTTCCAAGGCCCCAGGAGAATCATGTATCTTGTTCAGGTCAACAAGACTCAATGTCAAATGCATGCTTGCTCTGTGGCCTCAGTAAGGCTCAGATTCCTCAGTCTTCCTGGGCGGGTTAGATTAGCTTGTCTATTGAAATTCTGAAAGAAGAAAATACTATACCCTTGAGTTTCCCAGAGAACAAGGCATGCAAAACCCCATCTATTAGCCATGCACAGCTAGCCAGAGTCCTCCCACCAAAAATGAAATCTGAGTCAGAACTGGCAATAATCTGGGGCCTTGCAGACTGCCTGCACACCCTTCTTGGGCCCCCAGGGACATTCAAGTGGGTGTTAGACTAACACCTCTTACTGCATCTGAGCATCTCTCTTGCTCTTCTTTTTTTTTTTTTAATTTATTTTTATTTTATGTGCATTGGTGTTTGCCTGTGTGTATGTCTGTATGAAGGTGTCCGAAGCCCTGGAACTAGAGTTACAGACAGGTGTGAGCTGCCATGTGGGGGCTGGGAATTGAACCTGGGTCCTCTGGAAGAGCAGTCAGGGCTCTTAACCACTGAGCCATCTCTCCAGCCCTCTCTTGCTATTCTTGAGGGTTCTATAGACAGAGCACGAGGGTTCATGAGCTTAAGTTTGCTCCAGAAGCCTCACCCCAGCCTCTTGTTTGGAGAGAGCAGCCCTTAGCAACCCAGCCTAATTCTCTAGGTATTTCTAGGTTATTCTAAGTTCCTTCCCAATGCCAGGCCTCTATCTCTACTGATGGCTCCATGTTAAGGATAGCGCCTTAAGAATCACATCACCAGGCTGCCCACCAAAACCCGGATGGAAAGGGTTAGCTGCTTTTCTGCCGGGATGAACCTGCTCTTGCCCACCTCCTTCCTGTTAGCCAGGACTCAGGGTGAAGGCTGTCTCATGGGCCAGGCTGCACTGTGCTAGCTGTAGCTAAAATAACACAAGTCTTTCTTCTTTTCTTCCTATCCAAAGGTAACTGAAAATACACTTAAATTTTTTATTTTGTGTTTAAAATAATCTTCATGAAACTATTTTTAATGAAATGTATAAATGCTTCTGACACAGTGGTAAGTGGGGTCAAGAGCAGGATGTGTGACTGTGTACACAGGAGGACAAGGAGCCTTGCTTTGTAAACACACACATTCAACACAGATTTCTTTTCTTTCTTTCTTTCTTTTTTCTTTTTCTTTCTTTTTTTTTTTTTTTTTTTTTTTGAGATACAGTTTCTCTGTATAGCCCTGGTTGTTCTAAATCTCACTCTGCAGACCAGGCTGGCCTCGAACTCAGAGATCCACCTGCCTCTGCCTCCCAAGTGCTGCGATTAAAGGTGTGAGCCACCACCGCCTGACTAAACACAGATTTCTTTTAGGTGGTAGAGTTAGAGGTCATTCTTCATTTCTTTAAATATTTTGCTGTTTCCTAGAAGAAATCATCTATATAGGTATCTACTACTTTGATAATCCCGTGACAAAGGATTACTTGCTTTCAGCTGGGACTTCTGAGAGACTGGGAACTGATTTAATGTATCATCCCAAAGGAGAGCAACGTCAAGCTTCTCATCAAAGTGATTTCTGTGCAGAGCCGTCCTGCTAGGTGATGAATTTTCCACACAGGGTGTAGACTTTGACAAAATTGTTCATCTTGTCATCACTCACATCATTATGTGAGATCTGAAGACATCAAGTGGTCCTCTCAGAGCCTTGAATCAATGTACTGTCTATTTTTCTTTCCTGATTACCAGGACTGAGGGCTCCCCCAAAGAACTTTGAAATGTGCCCTTTGAGAGCCCACCTGAGTTTGGTTACCAGGTATCAGGGGAAGTCCAGAAGATGCTGACTTTCTGCATCAAACTGTGATGGTAAGGGCATTGTATTTGGAGATGGATGGCTCTGGAGCCTTGGGATACCCCTCTGCAAGGCGGATGGCCATATTTCTTTCAGTAGCACGTGTGTGTGTGTGTGTGTGTGTGTGTGTGTGTGTGTGTGTGTGTGTTGCTGCATGCCTGTAATCTCAACCCTCTGAGGCAAGAGGACCTCTGAATTCTAGGCCAGCCTGATCTACATAGTTCCAGGCCAGCCAGGGGTACATAGTGAACCCTGTCTCCAAAAAAAAAAAAAAAAAAAAAAAGTACATGTAGGTACTTAATACTATACAGGATAAATCATTAATATTAATAAGTGACGGACCCCAGAGAAGGCAGCAGCAGGGGAGGTCTGCGAGGGTCTCCTTCCATCCAAAGTGTTTGGGTGTCGGGGACAGAAGTGGAGGGGCTGTCCAGACCTCAGCCCTGCCCTGACTGGGCTGGCCTGACCAAGGACACTACTTGGGTTTCACCATGGAAATGTAGCCACTTGTGGGGTGGAGGGCAGGCAGTGTTAGCTCCTCACTGGCCAGTAGCCAGCAGCGTGGGGGTGAATGTGGTTCTAGAAGGCCTGTGGATAATACTGGAGGCAGGCTCCATTACCACTCCAGAATCACTGCATTAGCCATCCAGAGTGCCTCTGCCTCCACCCACAGCTGCTTTGCCCTTTAACTATTCATCGGGGCAGTGGCCAGTATGCCAGATACTTACAGGAAATCAGAGGAGTCAAGTATCCTTTTATGGTTTCATATATTCCATCTTTCGGCACTGTTATTTTCTCTGGTGCCATTATTTGCAATCCTGGGGCCAATATCACCATCTCTACTACTAGTCTACTACTGCGCTACTAGTCCTCTTAGTATAAAATTATGTTATGTTCGTAAGCTACTTCACAACGTATAAAGTGTCTCCCCAGGCTGGGTTTCACCCTAGTAAAGAGGATCCCTGATGGGGGCCTGGTAGCACAGTGGTAGAGTGCTTGCCTAAAGATGACCTCAAGCATGGTATAATGGGAAGGCAGAAGGCTGGTGCTCAAAGCTCAAAGGGTTTGAAAAGAGCACAGTCGTAGTATTTCTCTAGCAGACACATCCACCGTCGCCCCCCCCCCCCCCCCTTGCTGGAACAGGCCACAGTTAGTTCAGGCAACTTCCAAGGTTGGAAACGAAGAGGTGCCCTTTTATTCTACCAGAGAGGCTTGACCATGCCCAAGTCCCAGCACACTGGCTTGGAGAAGAGGAGAGTGGGTTTGCCATTGTAAGGCAGTGGCTTATACCACTGTTTCCCACATTTCACAGGAAGTCCTTTGAAAGACCCAGAGTTTTCCTTTTATTTTTTTTTATTTTTTTTTTTTTTTTTTTTTTACTGACTTTAAATATTTGGCACCGTATATAAATTAACCTCATCCCTAAAGTGCACTGTGGGAATGTGTACCTTTAGCTCAACGGAAGAGCCTCATGTAGAAGACCAATTCGGCAGGGCTAGAGACCTACCTACCATGAACCCGGGGCTTTTGAGATTGCTGGAATAACCAGCAATACCCAGAGAGAAGAAAGTGGCATTTTGGGAATCCATTTTGCTCAGGATGTTGAGGGCATCCTGGAAAAATCCCCTTTGCTACTGGGGCAAAAGGAACTTGGGGGAAGGGCCGGTTCCCACCGAGATGCATACCTAAGGGAAGGCAGAGGCCAAGTTTGGAGCCAGTGATACCTGAGTGGGGCACTTGGAACCCATGGCGTGTGGGGTACACCTGGGTGCTGCCTCTGTATTTTGAACCCGGGTTCACCGGTGAGCAGTAGCTTTCGCTGCCAGACCCGCTGGGTTGCCCCCCCCCCCCGTCTGTCCAGCCGTTTAAAGTTAAGATTTACTATGTAAGGGAAGAGACTCGAAATGACTATGGCCTTTGGAAGGCATCATCTTGAAAGTCACACTTTTTCTCAAGCGCCTCCCTTCCAGGTCTCCTCCCTAGAGCACCGCTGTCACAGGAGGGAGTCAGCGCCACGGTGTGCCTCACCGGCGCTCCGGGACCCAGAGGGACTAGGTCCGGGGAACAGGGGACGCGTGGTCGGGCGGGGCCCCTAGAGGCCCGGGAAAGGAGGGGCGGGGGGCGCGGCGGGGTGCGGCTCACCTGCCAGGCTGTTGTAGCAGTCGATCTCGATGGCTTCAACCGTCTTGCTCTGTTCCTCCGAGAGACGGCTGGGTTTGGGGACCCCGGCCGGGGAAGCCGGCCGCGCGTCCCGCTCCCGCTCCCCTGGAGGCGGCAGCAGCCCCTTCAGCTCCAGCAACGCCCGGTGGTATTTTCCGATGGCTTCGCGGAATTTCTTGTCCTTGTAGCACTGCGCCCCTTGGCTCTTGAACTCGTGCGCGCGCCGGATGAGCTCCGCGGGCTCGGCTGCTGACCCAGCCTGGCCCCGCTCCGGGGCCCCTCCGCCGCCCGGGACGCACGGTGGTGGCGCGGCCCGCGGCCCCTCGCCCAGCACGGGCGGGCTAGGGTTCCCCAAGGCTCGGGCCGCCAAGCCCTTCCTCTCCATCCGGCCGCCGCCCGCGCCTGGAGCGCGCCGCGATCCTGGCTTTAAAAGCGCCGGGCGCTGGCTTCGCGCCCCGCAGACTCCGCCGCGGCGGTGACCCTGGGCGCCGCGCGCTTGCCCCGCACTCCCATCCTCGTCGCCAGCCGCCCGAGGCTGCTCCCTCCTCCTGCGATCGCTCCCCCCTCCCAGTTCCCTCCCCCGCTCCCGCGGCGCCCGCCCTCGTCCCCGCCCTTCTCTGCTCCCGCAACCTGCCGCCGCTGGCTACCGGACCCTGTGCGCGCCTGGCCGTGGTGCAGGGGACAGCGGGCCTGACTGGGGTGGTGGTGATTGTCGCTGACCCGGAAGAAGCTGGGCTTGCTCAACGGAGGGGAGGATTAACGACAAAGAGGGCCCCCTGGTTCTCATTCATCCAGCCTTCCGAGGCGCGCCGCGGCCGAAAGAGGCAGTGGGGGAGGGGTGTGTGTGGGGGGGGGGGGGGGGGGGCGGGGGGGGGGGGGAGGGGGGGGGTGGGGTCATCCCAATAGCTTTCTTTAGAACTAAAGAGAAAGGTGCGAAGGGGAGCAATGAAAAATAGGCAGGAGCCATCGCTTGTTTTGTTTGCAGCAAGACATTACTATCTTAGGTGGCTCCCTTTGTGGATCCAGGTTGTCGCTGAGGTGTGTCTCCCGGGCGCCCAGGGTGCACATTGGCGTGCCGGGCGTTGTGTATTCCAGGAGCCTGTGTGTGCTTACGCTATGTGCGTGCGCAGCTATGCAGAATGAATCACAGAACTGGAGATGGAAACACCTGTTACTGTTGGTCATCAGGCTTGGCGGGCACAGGGTTCCAGTTTCCATTACTAGACAGTCCCGCGCCCTTCCTGGGGAGGTTCCTTTCCTTCATTCTTTCACTCAGCTGGAGACTGGCTGAGGCCCACAGGCAGACGAAAACAGGCAAGTTACTCCCCGCCCCCTGCACCTAAGAAGTGCCCAGTTTACTGCAGGAGGACACACTCCCTACTAGCAATCACTGGACCAGGCAGCGATTGGAAAACGTCACTGGGGAGGAACAGAAAGTGCTGTGGAGCTCTGAGGAGGCCTTCTGGAGATAATAGCATTTGAGGACCCTGAAGGATGGGCAGGATTTAGGCATGAGGAGGAAGTAACATCAACCAAAGCTGGGAAAGCTCATAGAGCTGTGATGTTTGACATCTCAGGTGTATTCAGGGCATAATGATTTGATTTGTGGCAGTGGGAGTGAGAAATATCCAGGAAGAATTCCAGGGGTTTCTGGATGAAGCGTTTGGGTTTGATTTATAGGCAGTGAAGAAGATAGATTCGTTTTTTAGGGTCTTCATGCCATTTATGATGCAAAGAGAGAAAAAAGATGCTCTAATGTGATTGTCAAAGTGTGCTTCCCAGGTCTGCAGCATCAGCATCTCCTGGGAAACTATTATATGCAAATTCTAAGGTCTGAGTCCAGGCCTTCTAAAACAGAACCTCAGCCTTGGGTCCAGCAACCGGTGCTTTTGAAGCTCCAAGACTGGCTCAGAGACATTGCTGTTAAAGCCACTGCTGTGAACGCTTCCTACTCAAAAGTTTAGGCCTTAGACAGGCAGTATCCGGCATCACTCACCAGCCTGTGGGAAGTGCTGGGTGTGCACCCACTGACCCAAAAGGTGCACTTTAACAAGATTGGCAGTGATATGTATGGCTACCCGACTGACCTGCTACTCTGCACTAGAAGTTTAGGAATGTACAGAAAACTGTCGACAACTCCCCCCCCCCCCCCCCCCCCCCTGCCCCCCAAGCTTCCACTGTTACCCTGAGACTCTAGGTAAAGCTTGTATTTCTGTTTAACAAATATAAGTGGTATGGGACAATGTTTACAATTTGTTTCCTTTAAAAAAAAAAACTTTGTTTTATGTGATTGAATATTCTTTTATTGCTTCCCTCTTGCTGTTCTGGGGGGTTAAACCTAGGGCTTCATGCATTCTAACAAGTGCCCTACCTGCCTCTGCCTCCTAAATGCTGGGCCCCTATGCCTTATATTCATGGCTATGTAATAGTTTATTGTATATCTGTAGCATAGGGTATGGAACCAATTGTTTTTGTAGCCAGAGAGCTTTTTTTACTGTACATTATGCCAGATACTGGATTAAGCACTTTATATATAAATCATTTAACCTTTATACCAATCTAGTGAAATAAGAGCTGTTCTGCAAATTTTGAACATCATGCCACAGAGACTTGTGGAAATTCTACTCCCAGTAAGTAGCAAATCTGTTTTTATTTGTTTGTTGTTGTTGTTGTTTGTGTGTGTGTGTGTGTGTGTGTGTGTGT
>CABHPP010115546.1:15826-36074 GCA_902168425.1 Peromyscus attwateri
TGTGTGTGTGTGTGTGTGTGTGTGTGTGTGTGTGTGTGTGTGTGTATAGACAGGGTTTCTCTGGAACTCACTTTGTGGACCAAGCTGGTCTTGAACTCACAGAGATCCGCCTGCCTCTGCCTCCTGAGTGCTGGGATTAAAGGCATGCGCCACCACATTCAGCCAAAAATCTGGTATTTCAACCCATACAATCCTGGTCCAAAATCTCTTGCATCATTCTTTACATTGACTCACTCATTCTTCTGTTCTTACTTATTTTTTTCCTATCTACAAAATTACGATAATTTTAAAGTGCTTGGGGTCAAATCCAGGGCCTCCTTTGTGCTAGGCAAACATTCTACCACCGAACTACACACCCAGCTTGAGAAAGTCTCGAAACATACTGTCAATTTGCTTTTCCTCCCTCACGTGTGGTATACATGAGTATATGTGAGTGCCCGTGCGTGTGTGTGTGTGTGTGTGTGTGTGTGTGTGTGTGAACACATGGGTGTGGGATGCAGGTGCTCATGCATGTGGAGGCCTGAGTTTGATGTGGGGAGTCCTCATTGATCGTTTGCCCCCTTTCTCATTGAGGCAGGTTTCTCAGTTGCACCCAGGGCTTAGGAAGCAGTTGGTCTGGCTATCCAGCTTGCTCTGGGGATCCCCTGTCTCCGCCTTCCAATAGGGGCGGCTGGCACTATAGGTGGCCCCCCTCCAAGCCAACCTGGTGTTTACAGTGCTTTAATCACTAAAGCCGGCTCCCCAGCACCCAGTTTGTTTGTTTTTAAAAAGGTGACACAGCTGGATGTGGTAGCTCCTGCCTGTAATCCCAGCACTCAAGAGGGTGAGGCAGCAAGTGGGCTCCAAATTCAAGATTAGCCTAAGTATACAGAGTGAATTCCAGGCCAGCCTGGGCTACAGAGGGAGACCTTGTCTTAAATATATATATTATATATATATATATAAAATATATATTATATATACATATATATAAAATTCCAATTTAAAAGATGGGACAAACCTGTGCTCCCAGCACAAATATCATCATTGAACATCATCCTTACTAACAAGAGTAAAATTTGTGTAAATATTTTTGAACTTGGTGAATGAAAAACGTCCATCAACTTAACTGGGATATATTTCATGCTAAGGATGAGTTGTTTTCACATGTGTAGTTACCATTTGTACAGAACTGAAGCCTTTTAACTGGATCCGACGTCGGGTAGACTAAATTATACCTTGTATTTTATAGAATGTTCCTTTCGTAAGCGCTCTATCATCTTTAACCCCGCGCGCGCGCGAGCCTCACGCCAGCACCACAGAGGGTAAAGAGCCTTTGCTTACACAACTTGTCTACAGTTTTCCCTCAAGTGAGGGACTCTGCTCAGTGGCTAAGAAGCTTTGAACTCAGGCCGCTGTGGGCTGGAATTCTATCCTGGCTGTTTACTGGGTGAGTTATTCAACTCTGGGAAGCACAGTATAAGTGCTTGGCAGATGGTAACTGTATTATGCCTTAAAACCTACCATGGCTGGATTCCATAATAATGTTGTGGCAGAACTCCAATAATTCATAATTATCTGCCAACTCCTGGCCCTTTTGATTTTCAAGCGGTATATCAGGTTGAACAGAAGGAAGAGGCTGGCAGTGGGTGCTCTGAGATGCTACTGTTAGTCCTATGAAGAGGTAGAAAGAGCTGTCGATGGCAAATATTGCATAAAGATCCTTGGATTTGCTAATGTCTCAACAAAAAGACATAAATTAGGTCACATCACTCACTTAAAGGTAAGGTTAGGGCTGGGGATGTGGCTCAGACAGTAAAGTGTTGGTTTTGCAAGCAAGCCTGTATAACCCCAGTGCAGAGGAGGGAAGTCGGGAGGATCCCTGGAGCTCACTGGCTAGCCAGTCTAGTCCAATCAGTGAACTCGAGTTCGGTGAGAGACCCTGTCTCAAGAAATAAGGTGGAGAGTGATCCATGTTGGCGTCTGTCTTCCACATATATGTGTGCACATGCCCGCACACACCACGCATGTATACCCATAAACACACACACAGAAAATAAAATAATAAAATTAAATTAAAAGGTAAGAATAACGACGTGACAAAGTGGTTTTTTGTTTTTTGTTTTTTGTTTTTTGTTTTTTTTTTCCCCACTATGTCTTGTCTTCAATTTTGGACTTAAGGACAGAGCTTTAAGAAGCAGATAACCTGTGTGACATTTCCTTGCCTCTGATGCAGAACTTAACACAGGACCTTAGTACGCGTAGGAATGAAGGGGAGCACCAGAGAGGAAGAGGGGGAAGACCATGAGGGAGGGAGTAAGGAGGGAGTTACTATGCCCATCTGTCCCATTTGGCAGTGCTGAATGTGGGTGCCTGGAATTATTTTATTTGCTTGTTTTCAGTACCCTTCTGTCTGGCTAAGCCGCCCATTTGTAGTGTGTTCTAGCTTCCCAGAAATGCTTGCTTCCCCTCAGATGGAATTAAAGAAGTGCCAGGGAGACTTTCTCAAATATTCTTTCATTAATTATTGACCATATGCCGAGCATTATTTTAGGAAATGAGCAGAGAGTGAATTTAGGAGCTGGGAATTCAATGTTTCTCAGACTTTGACACATGTTTGAATTGCCTGATGAGCTCATGAATGAGCCTCTCCGATTCTGTTCATTTAGGGTGGGGTCAAATTCCACGTTTCTAGTAAGTTCTCAGGTGTGCTAGTTCTGCTTGTCCATGGTGTACCCTAGAGAGGGCAGGTGTTGGAGGAAGGGGAAGCCCAAGATTCTCCCTTCTCTCCTAGCTTTACCTTTCCTGGGGGCTGGGGGTGGGGTTGGTCAGATTCCAGGAAATGAATTGGTCCACATTTAAGAAGAGCAGAGGCATCAGCCCCCACTTAGTTTAGCTCTTTCTTCTACTTCATTTGGCTGGCATAGGTAAACTGAGTCAGGACCTCCTTTTGGGATCTGGCTACCTTGTTTTCTCCTCCTCAAGTACACAATCCACACATACATTTTATTACTTGCATTTCTCACCAAACATGAGGTGATTTTGGTGCCTCGTTCAAGAGGGAAAGTCCCTTGGAAGCCATTGGTATAGGCGGCTGGCCCTAGAAAGAGAATCCTGAACTAACTAATTTGGCATTTACTCAGATGCATGTAAAGTGGCATTTTGTTTTCTCCTCCATCAGTGGACCTCGAATATACTGCTTCTTCAGGAACCTTACAGAGAAGGATGGCTGAGGCATAGTAGGTTTCCAGTGATCATGGACCTTTGATCCACCGGTATCAGAACTTCACCTTTCATCCATGACCATTAGGCCACGAGCACACCCTTCAGAATCCTACGAGTGGCCATACCGCTCGGGGCATAACTCATTGCTGCTGAGGCAGGCATGGGAGGTAAAGTACTTGGAAGCAAAGAACTGTGGTAGCGTGGTGCTCCTGCTCCATATGAGTTTCAGCCCTGTTATCTTCTCCGGGCCTCGAAATTGATTCTGCTCCTTGGGGTCTCTGACGCTTTCGCTGTCCACTGATCTTCAAAGGCCCCTCTTTTTGTAGACTCATTCTGGAACTTACACACCTCCTAAGGATATGGCTGCTGCTCTGTGGTCTCTTCCTTCAGCTCTGCTTCTTGAGCAGACACGAGACATATACTTGAATCTTGTTCACTCAAATCGAAGCTTTTCAGGGTTTGCTCATATGCTAACTAAACCAAAGCCATTTTGAGGATGTTTTGCTAATTGCACTGAACTTCACAATTTACCTGAGAAGAATTATAGCGTTTCCTTCATCTGTTTTCATCCATATGTAAGAAATAAACCATTATGTTCCATTTTCCATATGAGGTACATTTAGAGATCATCAGAGAATCACAGAGAAGCAGGAGGCACTGGGCCCTTGTCTTCCCCAGTTGGCAGCTGGCACCTGTACTGTCAGTTCATCCCAGGGTTGAAAAGTGACAGACAGTCTGCCATGTGACTCAGCCCATGTATTAGAAAAGGAGGAAATCTCGAGCCCCAGGATATTATACATTAGATAAGGCCTTGCCTCCTGAACCAATAGGATGGGGAATTTGGAGAGGGAGCCATGCAAAGAAGACTGTACCTCCATGAAGAGCTTCATCAGTGAGGAATTCGGGAGGCAGAGAAATTCGATTAGGAACAGAAAAAACAACTCTTTAAGCCAAATGGACGCACCAGATATTTTTGCCTTTTATCCAGGCTGATGCCCAGCATCTGAAGAACTGAAAATAAATCTGTCTCCTTTTCACTGCTCTGAGTTCCCAGGACTCTTGTTCTGAAGCGAGGGTCATTGTTTCTCCCGATACTCTTCAAATATTCTTCCATAGAAAATGTGAATATTTAAAATTATTTCATGTCTACATGTAGTTGCTGTGTGTTTCATATTTTAACTCATGTTATCTTCTCCCCTTCCCAAACTAATAACATATCTCTCTATAACTTCATAGTTCCTTCACCAAGCTATATTTTGACAAGTAAGCTCCCTCTGCCCTCCTTCCTGCCTCTCCCCTACCACACAACCCACTCTCCAGCCTCCTTGTCTCCAGTGTCAATTATACCCCCCGCTTAGGGGCCATGATATTCATAATTTAGACCTGCTAACAACTGTCCTTAGGGGACTCTTCCTTCCCCTATGCTGTGCGTCTGGGAGAACTGTCTGTCAATCACTGGTACCCTCTCACTCCCTGCACCTGCCCCATCCTCATTGCTGGCACCTATTCTAGGTAGAGCCAGTAACTGGCGACTTCATCTTCCTGTCGTTCAGGGAGGGCACTCAGACCGAGTAGAGATAAGTAAGTTCCCCAAGCCTTAGGTGCTGAGAGGAAGTTCATTTTCCACTTGGAATATTGTATGGGGCTGAGGACTACTCATGCTCATCTTGCCTCGCGGCCTGAAAAACGAAGAGGCAAAGGAGAGGTGGGGGAGAGGCAGAGCTCGTGGGATATCAGTTGAGGGCTAAAATCCCTGTTTATGAATTTATACTTAAGCTAGTTTGAGTTGTCACTTCCAACCCAGAAATGCTGCTTGGTGGACTGTCCTGGATGTGGGTCAAGCAAGATCTCTTCCGCTTTGAACATGCTCCAGCCCAGGATCAGACACTTGTCCTGCTGCTGTGACAAATATGTGAAGAAAGCGACTTGGCGGAGGAAGAAAGACCTTGTCTTGTTTCACAGTTTGGGGGAGGGTAGGCCGACATGGCAGGGAAGGTAGGGAGGCCGGAAACTAAAATGGCTGCTCACATTGTAGCCTCAACCAGGGAGCCAACAGTGATGAAGGCTGGTGCTCAGCTGCCTTTCTTGGTTTTGGTTTTTTTGTTTTTTGTTTTTTTTTTTTGGTTTTTCGAGACAGGGTTTCTCTGTGTAGCTTTGCGCCTTTCCTGGAACTCGCTCTGTAGACCAGGCTGGCCTCGAACTCACAGAGATCCGCCTGCCTCTGCCTCCCGAGTGCTGGGATTAAAGGCGTGCGCCACCACCGCCCGGCGCCTTTCTTGTTTTTTTAATCTAGGACGCCAGCCCGTGGAACGGTGCAGCCCACAGATAGGGTAGACCTTCTCATCTCAGTTAACCCAATACAGAAACTCCCTCCCAGGCATGCCCAGAGGTTTTCCCTGTCAAGCTGACAATCGGTACTGGCCATCACGAAGCACCGAGTTACCCTCCGTCCTCCAGTGTCTGCCCTGACCCCTGCTCCACAGGACCCCTTTCCCTCTTGGCTGATGGTGGACTTTAGCGAAGAGGAGGCATCAATTTGAGCTTGGAGGATAGGGATGAGAGGGATTGACAAATTTTCCCATGCCCTTCCGGCTTTGGCCCAATTATTTGTGCAATGCTTCATCTCTGTTATAGTTAAGATCGGGAGCCTGCCCCCATCTTTGGATGTATGTCTCAGGGGCTCAGAAATTACTCGTTCTTCTTCTCCCCAGCGTCTTCTTCCTCTCACTAGTTTCTGGGTGCTTCCTCCTGGGTTCTTCTGTGTTCTTCACACGCCTATAGTCAGTCTCCTGACTGCACACCTGCTCAAGTGGACTCCTAGAGTTAGATTTTTTCCTCAATAATGATGACCCTGCTATGAAAACCATTTTAAATGCCGGGCGGTGGTACCGCACACCTTTAATCCTAGCACTCGGGAGGCAGAGCCAGGTGGATCTCTGTGAGTTCAGGGCCAGCCTGGTCTACAGAGCGAGATCCAGGAAAGGCGCAAAGCTACACAGAGAAACCCTGTCTCGAAAAACAAAACAAACAAGCCGGGCGGTGGTGGCGCACGCCTTTAATCCCAGCACTCGGGAGGCAGAGCCAGGTGGGTCTCTGTGAGTTTGAGGCCAGCCTGGTCTACAAAGTGAGTTCCAGGAAAGGCGCAAAGCTACACAGAGAAACCCTACACAGAGAAACCCTGTCTCGAAAAAACCAACCAACCAACCAAACAAACAAAACAAAAAGAAAGAAAGAAAACTATTTTAAGATATTATGCCTTCCAGGAAATTTTTGATGACTTGATGCTACACGGTCAGATGGAATTAGTCTGTAAAGGTAGATGTCAGACTAATGTATTGCTAATTGGGATCTTTTACTCTCAAATCCTATACCTGGCAACACCCTATGTGGCTTTCTGTGCTGTTTGCACATCAGCTCATGCATAGATGTCTTTGTTGTTTCATTTTTCACAATTATATGTGAAACTCTGACACTGCAATCAACAGTTCCCACTAGTAGACATTTAACTTTTCTTTTCTTTTTTCTTTCTTTCTTTTTTTTTTTTTTTTTGTTTTTTAGTGGTTTTTCAAGACAGGGTTTCTCTGTGTAGTTTTGGTGCCTGTCCTGGAACTCGCTTTGTAGACCAGGCTGGCCTCGAACTCACAGAGATCCGCCTGCCTCTGCTTCCCAAGTGCTGGGATTAAAGGCGTGAGCTGCGGCGCCACCGCCGCCGCCGCCGCCGCCGCCGCCGCCGCCGCCGCCGCCACCACCACCACCCGGCGACATTTAACATTTTATAGCCTATTCTGAACCACATGCACAGCACAAATACACAACACACACACACACACACACACACACACACACACACACACACACATTTCATTTCCCCACAGAAGGCTAGAGCCATTGTTTGTAGCCATATAACACATTGCCCCCAAATTAGGCTTAAAATTGTCATTCATTATTTTGAAGCAACCCCACTGTTTCTGTAGGAGATTTTTATTTAGATAATTCTGGTTAAATCTTTTTTTTTTTTTCCGTTTTGTGTTTTGCCGTGTAGGAGAGTGAATCTGAGGTCTCACATATGCTAGACAAGTGTTCTTCCACTGAACTGCATCCCCAGCCCTAAGGTGCTTGTAAGGAGCTACAGGGGACCTTCTGCCTGGGACTGAAGTTATCTCAAGGCTTTGCTGGAAGAGATTCTGGCCTAATCCCCCCCCACCACCACCACCACTCCATCATTAGCAGCAGATCTCTGCTTCCCTCTGGCCGTTGATTTAACATATTGGTGCCTCACCATGGGTTCTTGGGTGTCTTGGTTTCTTTTCCTGTTCTATGACAAAGTGTCTTAGTTAGAGTTTCTATTGCTATGAAGAGACACTAGGACCGTGGCAACTCTCAGGAAGGAAAAGATTTAATTGGGATGGCTTACAGGTTCAGAGGTTTAGTCCATTATCATCATGGCGGGAAGCATGGAGGTGTGCAGGTAGACGTGGTGTTGGAGAGGAGATGGAAGTTCTACATCTGGATTGGCAAGCAGCAGGAAGAGAGTGAGACACTGGGTCTGGCTTGAGCATTTGAAACCTCAAAGCCCACCCCCAATGATACACTCCCTCCAACAAGGCCACACCTATTCCAACAAGGTTATACCTCCTAATATTTTCACTTTCTCTGAGCCTATGGGGATCATTTTCAAATCACCACAGTGTCCCAACAAAAATAACTTTATATATATATATATATATATATATATATAATACTCACAATTCCAGTTTGTAGTCCATGATGTCACTGTGACCTATGCTAGCCTGGAACTCACATGGCTCCAGCTCTGCTCCTCCAGTGCTAGGATTAAAACCATGAGCTGTCATGCTGGGCTCTATACTGGCTTTATTTCTGATAGGTTGAACTGTCCTGTTCCAGGATTAAATCCTGCTTGGTTGTGGTGTATAATCTTTTAAATGTGCTGTGGGATTCTCGTTGCTACCATTTCATTGAGAAATTTGGCATGACTCTTCACCCTTGATATCAGGCTGTAGTCTTCCAGTAAGTGACAGGGTAATGCTAACCTCATAGAGTGATCTTGAGTCTTCCCTAACTTTCAGAAGACCGGTCATTCTTTACATGTACATTGGGGGTCTTTAGGGACATCGTCTGGTCTTGATTCTTTCTTTTTCGTTATTGGTCTTTCTGTTCTTATTGATTGGAGATTGAGGGTTGATACAGTGCTTGTTTCCAGGGACTTACCAGTTCCTCTGGCCATGTAATTTGTCGACATATAATTGTTGATAGCATTAAAAGCTTTTTCACATCTGTGGCATTTGTGTCTCACTGATACAAATAACATAACACAGGATTTATTTGGATCACGGTTTCTGAGCTTTTGGTCCGTGGTCCTTCACTGCACTGACTGTGAGTCTGTGGTGAGAGGACACATGTGGCCGTGGGAGTGTGGTGGGAAGGTACGTGTGGCAGGTTTTTTTTTTTTTTTTTTTTTTTTTTTTTTTTTTTTTTTTTTTTTTTTTTTTTTTTGTCTTTTAGATAGGGTCTTGCCATGTAGCTCAGGTAGGTCTTTAATTCATCACAAAGTCCAAGATGTCCTTGAACTTGAAGTCTGCCTGCAGCACCATCAGAGCACTGAGATTATACTCTTTTAGTTCATTGGATGTCTTTATGTCAGATATTTTATTTTACCAGTCAACTCAAATATTTTTGTGGAATTGGTTTCTGGAGTTTTCTTTTTATCTTTTGACTGAGCCGTAGTTCCATATATCTTTGTATGCCTTATAAGTTTTGGGTCTATATTTGGACATTTGAAGAGCAGCGATGTGTTCCAGTCTTTGGTTTTATGCACCAGAAGACCTTCAGATAGCCCTGGAGGTTCAAGGACTTCTTAAACCTTTTCTGTTCTTTTGCTCCCCCTGGTGTCGACTAGGAGAACTGCAGCTTTGGTCTGCGACTCACCTTCGGTTCACTGACTAGGTTCCGGTGGTCATTGCAGCACTTGGAGGCAGATGTGAGAGCAACCAGGCTCTTGGATAGCCTCCAGATAAAGTAGGACACTGAATGCATGGGTTGTCTTCTTGTTTCCATGGTGAAGAGCCTTGGAGTGCGGGTTTCTTCCCATCTGCTTGGCACTGTACCATAGAGAGGGAAGGGCAGGTCGGATGGATGTGCCAAACTGCCACAGTTTTTGCTGGAATCTTTTCTTGGTTTTATGATGACTAGGGTGTGTGTGTGTTTGTGTGTGTGTGTGTGTGTGTGTGTGTGTGTGTGTGTGTGTGTGTGTGTGTAGCTTCTCAGTCTGCCTCTAATATTCTCACTGTGGTATTATTCTGCCTCCTGGACTGTCACCTCAGTGCATCTGTGAAGAAAGGAAGACAGCTTACCAATGTATCATTTGCTGATATCACCAATAGTCAATCCTAAATCCTAGTAGTTTCTAGACTTTAATAGTCAATCCCTTTGGATTTGAGTGCCTGGAATGTACAGCATGCTTCCTTTGGTGGCATGAAATTGGAACTGGCAAGCCAAGGCACCAATGCAGCATTTCAGCCTCGGTGAGAGAGACTCTGCCTCAAATCATGCTCTGACCACAAATGTTTGGATCACGTGGATCATTTTGGTTGTCCTGAGATGACAATAGTGTGTGATGTCCTAATCCTGGTGCTCCCAGAGAAGGGTAGATTTTATTTGCCTCTTGAATCAAATATCTCTTCAGAGTTGCAAAAGCACATCTGGACTACTGCAGACTCTGCTGCTGCTGCTGCTGCTGCTGCTGCTGCTGCTGCTGCTGCTGCTGCTGCTGCACAGCCCCTGGCCAAGTCCATCATCCATTATTCATTTCCTTCCCTTATATTCAACCAGGGCCCACCCCTATCTAGGCTGCTGAGGTTCTGTCTATAAACCCAGCACTGCAGAGTACATCTAAGAGAGATGGTGGTGTCTGAGGGTGGAAGGACAGGGACAAGGACTTGGGAATGAATGCACATGGACCAGACAACTTTACATCATTAGGGATTGTAAAATACTTGACTTGTCAAGACCGAACTCTAGGGTTCTCTGAACTTCTTCAATAAAGCAGCCTTCAAGGCTCTCTGATCAGGCTCCTATGGCTAATATTAAAAAAGAAATACATGAAAGTGTGCATTCTACCACACGGTCTCTGGCCACACGTGTTCATACCCCGGGCCCCTAAGTAGACTTTACCAGTGATTTCCCTTCTTTCTTCACATCTGTCCTTGCTGTTTCCTTTCGATCTTTCTTTGCTTTCCATTTCCCAGTAAGTAATTCACACTGGAGTTGATAGATTTGCTCTGTCTTCACCAAATACCATCTATGCTGGGAAGTCAAGGTCTTGCCTTGTTTTGAGCTGGCTGTTATTTAAAGTGCCACATTAATAGGCCCAGCTTAGTGTGGAGAACAGCCAGGAGGCCCAGAGCAGAATTCAGACTCTGAATGAATGGATAGGTCCTAAGCTCAAAGTTATTGTGGCCTAAAAAGAAAAGCAAGTGCGTTATTCTCCGAGTCTATTGCCTGCTAGTGAGGAGACTCACTGGGTAGGCAGTGTGTTTAGGGTTTATTAAAGTGTCTTCATCTTATTATCTCACCGTGGTTGTCTCCTTTGTGATCCAACCAAGGGAGGGTGAACCTTTTTGAGTTTTGTCCTGCTAAATCTTAAGTTCCTCTTTGTTGTTTGTTTGTTTTTTTTACTCTTTTGGGGGGCACCATCCAGCTCCCAAATAAATCACAGAGGCTTTTTCTTAATTATAAATGCCTGGCCTTAGCTTGGCTTGTTTCTAGCCAGCTTTTCTTAAATTATCCTGTCTACCTTTTGCCTCTGGACCTTTTCCTTTTCTTGCTTCTGTATATCTTACTTTCACTCTTACTTCATGGCTGGCTGTGTGGCTGGGTGGCTGGGTGGCTGGCCCCTGATACCATCCTCCTTCTCTCATTAATTGATCTCTCCTCTCCTTGTTCTCTTCCTCTTTCTTCTTTCTCTCAGATTTCTCCGTCTATTTATTCTCTCTGTCTGCCAGCCCAGTCTGTCTCTTCTCCTGACTCACTATTGGCCTTTCAGCTCTGTATTAGACCTATCAGGTGTTTTAAACAAGCACAGTAACACAGCTTCACAGAGTTAAACAAATGCAACATAAAAGAATGCAACACGCCGGGCGTTGGTGGCACACGCCTTTAATCCCAGCACTCGGGAGGCAGAGGCAGGCGGATCTCTGTGAGTTCAAGGCCAGCCTGGGCTACCAAGTGAGCTCCAGGAAAGGCGCAAAGCTACACAGAGAAACCCTGTCTCGAAAAAAAAAAAAAAAAAAAAAGAATGCAATACATCTTTGCATCATTAAAGCAAATGTTCTACAGCATAAACAAAAGTAGCACATCTTAAAATAATATTCTACAACACCCCCTGAGCCCTAAGATGAAGGTCCAGTTATCATCATGTTTCTGAGAGCCCAAAAAAGGAACAAATAAGATATTGCCTGATGCATCCGAAGCCCCTGAAAAAAGTATCTTCTGCTACTCAGGGAGTCTCTAGCTTATGCAGTGGGAGCTTGGCCCCAGCCTGCAGCTGCTTGTGTTTATCTCCTCTTTCCACCTGCTTACAATGTTGCACCTAGACAAGAAACTTGGTAGATAATAGAAGTTTCCAAGATTAAATATCCTAATGACAAATGCAGCATAAGCATTTGAAACTATATATATATATATATATATACACACACACACACACATATATATATACACATATATGGTGTGTGTGTGTGTGTGTGTATAAAGATGTATGTGCATGTGTGCATCCTTATGCAGGCCAGAGGTTGATGCCAGGTGTCTTGTTCAATCACCCTCCTCCAGCTTGCTTATTGAGGAAGGGTCTCTCACTGATTCTGGGACTCAATGATTCTACTAGTTTCATCAACCAGGATCATGTCTCCATCTCCAGATGACTGGGATTACACAGGGGTCACCACACACACACCAGCATTTACATGGGGTCTAGGGATCTGAACTATGGTCCTCATGCTTGTCTGGTACATGGCAAGCACTCTACACTTCCCCAACCATCTCCCAGCCCCATAATTTTAATAGTTTATAAGTGGTGAAATGGTAAGTCCATGGAACAGGTACAAATGGATGAATCTTTGAATGAGTGGCAGGGGTGGAAGAAGGCCTGCAGAGGTCACCAAGTAAAGCATAGAGATTAATGCTGAGGTCTCTACCAGGGGAGTTTCTCATGTTCAAATCCTGGCCGCACCACTAATCACCTGTGTGCACCTATCTCTATGATTCAGTTTCCTGTGCTAAAAGTGAGCGCGCGCGCTTGCACGCGTGCGGGGGAGGGGTGGGGGTGGGGTGGGGGGGGGTAGAGGGTGGTGAGATGGCTCAAGTAGGCACAGTGCTTGCTGTGCAAACATGATGACCTGAGGCAGAATCCTCAGGATTCACAAAAACCTAGGTGTAACCCAACATTCACGGGCATATGGCATGGAGACAGGTGGATGGTGCGAGCTCACTGGCCAGCTCACTACCAAATCGGTCAGCTTCAGTGAGGGACCCTGTCCCAAAAAATAAGGTGGAGAGTGACTAAGGAAGGTACTCAGTGCCAACTTCTCACCTCTACTCCCAAACCCATACATGTACACATCATACCCACCTGTACACGTGCACACACACACACACACACACACACACACACACACAAGCCAATAGTAATTAATCCATAAAACTGTTGTGTTGTGGAATATTATTTTAACTATGTGAAGGTGTGTTACATTTGTTTCTGCTGCCATTGTTAACGATGTGAAGATTGTTACATTTGTTTCTGCTGCTTTTGTTTAATTATGAAAAGATGTGTTGCTGCCTCACCTTGCCTGCCTAAGGCACCTGATTGGTCTAATAAAGAGCTGACTGGCCAATAGCTGGGCAGGAGAGAGATAGGTGGGGCTGGTGGGCAGAGAGAATAAATAGGAGGAGAAATCTAGGCTTGAGAGAGAAGAAGAAAAGAATGACATGTCCGGGGGCAGCAGCCAGGCAGCCAGACACAGAAGAAGCAGGGAAAGCAGGCCATGCAGAAAGAAAAGATAAACAGCCCCTAGGCCAAATGTAGATGAAGAGAAACAGATTCAGTTATAAGAGTTAGCAAGAAATGAGCCTAAGCCAAGGCAGAGAACTCATAACTAATAAGAAGTTTCTGTGTCATGATTTGGGAGCTGGCTGGTGGCCCAAAGAAAAAGCCTGGTCAGCTGGGCAGTGGCACAGGCCTTTAAACCCAGCACTCGGGAGGCAGAGGCAGGTGGATCTCTGTGAGTTCGAGGCCAGCCTGGGCTACAGAGTGAGTTCTAGGAAAGGCTCCAAAGCTACACAAGAGAAACCCTGTCTCAAAAAAAAAAAAAAAAAAAAGAGAGAGAGAGAGAGAGAGAAAAGAAAAAGCTTGGTACACTGAGGGAAGATATAATGCCAATATCCCTTGTTATTAAATTTTGTTGACTAAAATGTTAGTGAATTTTATTTATTGAATTTCTGGGGCATAGTAAATACTCAATACAAGTTAGTGCTGATGCCTTATGCTCTAGTATCTTCTAACAGGGTCATGGTGAGGCCCGCATGAACAACACTGTCGGAACTTATGTCTGTCAAGTGAGTGGCTGTAAGTTAGTCATAATTGTGATATGAAGAGGTTTGTGGCCACACTAAAGAACCCTTTTTCATAGGGGTTAAATTTGAAGGACAACCGCTAAAGTTTGAATTTCAGTGTCTAACACAATTTTAAATGCCAGGTCAACCTATCATGTTCAGGCAAAGGATTACCATCATTCTAGTCATCTGTCCCGGGGGATGCCTTCATTTTCACAGTGATGAAGAGGAAATTCAGGGGAATGTGTATGTGGCTGAGGCAGCTGGAAAGAAAGGAAGGGCTGATGTATCAAGTCAACTCTCCCAAACGCAGCCTATGTAGTGATTGTACTGACGATTCTTTGGGGTACAGTGAATGAAGAAGATCCAGCATGGGTTAGAAAATGTAATTTGCTCTATAGCAAACACCCTCAGCTTGAGGAGCTCCGTGTCAGCATGTTGGGCCAGGAAGTCGACACTCTTTGCAGGATGATTAAAAAATATCCATCCAACCAATTTTTCTCTTGTGTTTTTTCATGGCTCTAGTGCTCCATTGGATGGTCAAGGGCTGCTAGAGCATGAAGCTGATGTGTGGCATGAGTGGCGTTTTCCTAGACTGGCATGTCCGGCTGCTGACGTCTTCGTGTAAATGATCCGCTTCCACATCAAACACCGCACACTAAAACAAGACCTGACTCCACCACCACATTTTCACACATCTGTTCTTTGAGCCTCAGCAAATCAGTCCCACAGCTAACAAACTAGATATACTGTATGCTCCTCACCAATTCTTGTCATTCCCACCTTTGAGATACCTGTCATTTTGGTTGTTTGTTTTCATTCTGATATTTCCTTAGACTGTAAAGTTATCTGTTGTTATCACCAAAAACTTAAAAAGAAATCATAGACTGGATAACTCATAAGCTCCAAATTCCCACAGTTCTGCAGGCTGGAGTTCTAAGATCAAGATACCTGAAGGTTTGGCATGTGGTGGCGAAGATCTGCCCCTAGCAGCTGAGATTGTGCCTTGCCTGGGCACCTCTACATGACAAAAAATGTGCCAAACAGCACTCTGAAGCCTTTTCACCAATCCCTCTGCCCATGACTTAACCACCTTCTGCTGTGCCTCTTTTCCTGTGGAGAACCAAACAAACATCTACTGCCCCAGATGGGGCATTAACGATAGACTGAGAAAGGATTCCATACAAGGCTAGCTTAGTGAACCTGTGAGTTGATTGAAGTTACTTACAGGAAGCTTGGATGACTCAAGGCAGCTGCATCGCTGAAAAGCCTGCCCCAGCATGGCTGATGACTCATGAAGGCTGCCTCCCTGGAGTTCCTTCCCCAATTTTCAGGCAGCCCAGCCAGCCAGAGAGTCTACTGCAGGCGGCTCAGCTGGTAGGAGAGTCTCTTTTCTCCGCAACTGCTTACTGTTTATATAACCTGTTTTAGGGAAGGGAGGAGAAGTGGACATAAGGATTGGGAGGGCAGGGAAGCAGGATTATTAAATCAACTCATCGTCCAGGCAACAGAGAGCAAGAATCTGAAGCACACAGCTTCAGTCCCACCATACAAAACAAGACTCTCATCTTAGAGGCTTTTGAGGGCAGGGAAGGTCTTACATTGCAAGGAAGCATGCTTGGTTAATATGTGGGCTGTGCTATGTGTCCGCTGCTGGAGGAATGACTTAGGCTGTTTGACAGGGGTCACTCTCTGGGTAGGAGAGTGGACCTCAGTTAATATGTAACCCATGCAACTTGATAGCGGTCAGGCTGCCTTGACCCATGGATGGCAAGGCAATGGATGTGTTTCCACTCTGCTCTGTTTAGGGCCTGTCTACTTAGAGAGACTGGGTTACTTAGAGAGACTGGCTTCTCTAAAACAAGCAATCAAACAAAGACAAAACAAAACAAAACAACAACAACCAAACCAAAACAAACTAAAACAAAACAAAAACTTAAGAGACTGTGCTAGCGAATTTTCTAAGTTTCAGCTTTCTGGACATATAAGTTTCATTTACTTCCTGAGTCTTGTGAAGGGAAATGGCTGTACCATACCTCAAGACCTCACCTCTTAATACTATCACACTGGTGAGTAAATTCAACATAAGAGTTTTGAAGGCATCGTTAGGCCACAGCATTGTGTTCCTGACCTTCCAAATCCTTTTCAGAAAAGAAACGCTTTCCTTACAGCCCAACAGCCACCAAATCTGCAGCTCATTCAGCCCCGACTCAGAAGTCTAAAGCCTAGAGAGACCTGCAAGGTGCGATTCACTCAGAGGCAGACTGCACTCCGGCTCTGAACCTGTGAAAGCAAACAAGTTATCTACTCCCAAAGTAAGATGGTGCGACAGGACAGAGTAGACCTTCCCATTGTGAGTGGGAGAAAGAAGAAGACAGGGCTAATGGGTCCCAAGCAAGTCCCAAAGCCAACGAGGCAAACAACATTTAATATTAAGACTCTAATGTAATCTTTGGCTACATTCTTGCCTTCCAGATACACTAGAGTGGGGTTGAGCTCCCAATTCCCTGGCTGCCTCACCCCAGGGGATTCACTGAGCACAGCCTACACAGAAGCATTATGATTAGAGTCCTATGCGTGTCCCTCTCTCACACAGGGGCCACATGCAGATGGCACTACAGATTTGGGGTCTAAGGCTACCCAAAGACTCTACAGGGCATTCTTTGATATCTAGGTGGCTGAGGCATCCAGGTCTGGAGTTCTTGTGCTGTGCACAGGTTCTGAATTGGTACCTCATGAATGACAAGTTTACTGTTTGGCTGCCTTCCAGAAAGGCATCAGAGATGCATCGAGTCACATGTGAGGTGCAGCTGGGATGACCAGGGAGAACTGCACCTGAAAGCGTGGGGCAGAAACTCCAGGTGGCCCTGGGCAGTAAGCAGTGAGGTCCTGTGGCTACCCAGGGCCTCTCATTTGAAACTGGTCTGTTCTTAAGGTTCTGTCATTTGGGGACTATGACGATTGAGACAGCCACGAGAGTCTCCAGGAAGCCATCAGCGACACTCTGCTGTTGTCCTGATGGATAGCACCTGGTTCCATAATAATATCAGAAAAAGTTGCCGGCCCCACCTTTGGTGTTTTCTTCCAAGCGTTTCATTTTTAATTCTCCTGCCAGGTTGTAAATTTTCCAGATCTTTACGTTCTATTTCCCTTTCGATTATAAATTTCATCCTCTCTCCCTCCTTCTCTCCCTTTCCATCTCCTTCTCTCTCTCCTTCTCTCCCTCCCCCTCTCCCTCTCCTCACTCTCTTTCACTCTAAGTGACCAGAAGAAGCCAGGCAGCATTCTGAACATTTTTCTTTACTCACCACTCCTGGGTTCTGCCTTCCACAAATGACTCGGACACAATTCCGCCGAGTTCTTTGGCACTGTGTGACAGGATGGCCGTCCCTCTAGTTTCCAATGTCTTTCTCCTCATTTCTGTCTGACACTTCCTAAGAATGGCTCATCTGTCTAATAATATTATGAATGTTTACTATCATTTATGTAATAGTCGGGGAACTTCAGGTTTTCTCTCCCGTGCCTTGAGCTCCCCAGCAGAATCAGCCACATGGCTGTGCATGACATTTAGGCCTTTTCTATAATGTTCCTCTAAACCCACCTACTACCTAGTTCCGAAACCACAATCGTATTTTGAGGTATTTGTTACAGCAATATCCCACTTCTTGATGCTAATCTTCATCAAAGTCCATTCTGGTAGATGTAACTACGTATTGAGTAATTGATGAAGAACAGCAATGTATTTCTCATGGTTCTCAAGGCTGGGAATTCCAAGATCAAGTCACCAGCAAGTTTCAGATCAAATATATGACCTTCACACCAGTGAACTGGTCTCTGGAGACCATCTCCTGTCTCCAACTGGGTTCCTCCCTGTCCTCCCTCCAAGAATTGAATGGGTAGACAGTGAGCAATGTTCAGACAAGAGATGCTTGATTATTAACTTGGAATTAACAACTTTAAATGGGTTGGGTAACTTAATTTTTAAAGGCTTATTTTATTATTATTTCTGTTTGCGTCTGTGTATGTATGTGCAGGTGCCCATGCAGGCCAGAGGAGGGTGTTACAGGCAGTGTGAGATGACCAATGTGGGTGCTGGGAACTGAACCCGGGTCCTCTGGAAGAGCAGCAAGTGCTCTTAAGTGCTGAGCCATCTCTCCAGCCACCAAAGATAACTTTAAACAAATTGCTATATGGGGATGAACAATCTCAAATACTCAAATAAAACAAGTCTGAAGTCTCTGTAGCAGAGAAATGCTAGCGGAGAACTGGCACAGCTCTGAGGAGTGTCACAAATCCAGGAAGCTCTCGAAGGACTTCAGGATGTCAATCAGGAGCAGTCCTCTGCAGAGTAACTCTGCAGAAAGCAGGTGACAGATGGGAGCAACAGGAGCAGTAGGTCTCTCATCTCCTCATCTCTGGCAGGTCTGGAAGGCTAAAAGCAGCTTCAGGAATGAATTCCAATCCACAGCCAGGATGAAGGGTCTTGGAGGCTGAGGCAGGAATGAGTCCTCCTGCTTCCAGCTGCTGGTCAAGTCCTGGAGGCTAGCTTAAACAAGCTCCCTGCCCAGGGGAAGGAGCCTCAGGTGTGGGGAGCTTCCAAATCTGTCCCTTGCAGTTGTCCTTCTCTTTTTTCCATCAAGCTCTTGGCATGTTCTGTCTCCGCAGCCCAAGAGCATTCAAATTTATGGTGCACCAGCTGACCCTGGTGCACTGAATGTGGGTATGCAAATAAGATGAGAATTAGGACCAATCAGGGAAGAGCCATCAAAAGTTTGTCTATTCCTGTTGTTAAGGTGATCTTTGTAGGCCACTGCCTGCTGCCCCCTCCCACTTTTCTACCCCAACTGCCATCTCTCTGGGACTCTGGCTGTCAAAAGCTGAGGTTTTTGTTTGTTTTGTTTTTACAGTTGTGGTTTTAGGTTCTTTTGTGGCTCCTTTGTCCTCAGGGCTTAATTCCCTGCTTGTCAGAGATTGCATTAGGGTGGACACACTGTCATGGAGTGCACCCACCCCCACCCCCTACCCTCCACCCCCCACCCCATATCACAGTCACATGATATTGTAATGCACAACATTGGCACCATTATCTAAATGTCTTTACTTTCACGGATATATCTTATGCGATGATGGCTGGCTCCTGTATTTTACCTTATAATATTAACATAAATTGTGATGTTAGTGTTAGTGCCATAAGCAATATAATTCTGTAGAAACACATTCTGTGTGGCTCTGAGATTGAAAAAAAAAATGAATCTACCGGGAACACTCATTTCTGCAGTCCAGTTACAGCAATCAAAGTATCCCATGAGCCTTTGTTGGTGCATTTCAATACAGTGGCCTGACTTCTGAAATGTTGGTCAGGATGGATGTTAGGATGAGTCATCCAGACACTCCTTCAAGAATAAAGGACTTACTCCCTTCACTGGGACAACTCACACGGGCCATCTCAGCTCCGGGGCTTCTCTTGGGGATGGTGGGACATATTGTCAGTCCTGTGTAACAGCTTATGTGAATCCCCATCCCCTAACCCTCCCTCGCAAGAGCATCTCTAATAAGGCCATGCTTGCTGAACACCAAAGAGTCTGTCATCCTGAGAACTCACCCACATGGCTGAGCTGGTGAGTTTATACTTAGGGACTCTTCTGTGGCCCCAAGCATCCAGCTTTAAGGAGATAGTTTCTAATTGGTGGTGGTCGGGGAATATGAATGAATGTGTGGGCTGGTGACTGAGTCCTAGGGCCACTCAGCTATACTGCCAGCACTTGGAGACAGTTTCTAATATGGTCGTCACTGCCATGAGTCCTGACTTCTATAAAGCATGCCTACTTAGTCATAGCAACCAGGTTTGGGCAGAGAAACCAACTCAGATTCCATCTACTGGTAGAGATGAGGCCCTTAGGACACTGGCTAGTTTGGGGAAGATTAACCTAGACCATTCTGAGGAGTGAGATGTCACCACTGATATCTGGGCTGGGAGTATCAAGGTTAAAAATGAAATTTGGAGGCCAGTAAGAAAATAATGGTAGTTGCCACAGAGCCTAACAACTTAAGTTTGATATCTGGGATCCAAATGCTAAATTGTCCCGACTTCCATACGTAGACCATGGCACATGCATGTATGCATGCACATACAAACACATTACATACATATACACACATACATAAATTAACAAATACACAAATAAATGAAAAAAGCTTTAAATGAATTTTTTTTTTTTTTTAGTTCAAGAAAATATTTCTCATTTTGTTGTTGCTGGTCCCTTGGGTCATATTTCCCCCCAATTGCTCTCCTTTGCCCATGCCTTTTTTTTGTTCTTTTTCTTTCCTTCTTTCCTTCTTTCCTTCTTTCCTTCCTTCTTTCTTTCTTTCTTTCTTTCTTTCTTTCTTTCTTTCTCTCTCTCTCTCTCTCTCTTTTTTT